>JAODAL010052088.1:0-26221 GCA_025379985.1 Phyllomedusa bahiana
TTGCCAAAAAGCCCCCTGGGAGAAAACAAACATGTGGAAAGAAGGGGGCTCTGGTCAGATGAAACCAAAATCAAACTTTTTTGGTCACAATGCAAAACGATATGTTTGGCGTAAAAGCAACACACTCATCCCCCTGAACACACCATCCCCACTGCCCAAACATGGGTGGTGGCAGCATCATGGTTTTGGCCTGCTTTTCTTCAGCAGGGACAGGGAAGATGGTTAAAATTGATGGGAAGGTGGATGGAGCCAAATACAGTACCATTATGGAAGAAAACCTGTTGGAGTCTGCAAAAGACCTGAGACTGGGATGGAGAATTATCTTCCAACAAGACAATGATCCCAAACATAAAGCAAAATCTACAATGGAATGGTTCACAAATAAACATATCCAGGTGTTAGAATTGTCAAGTTAAAGTCCAGACCTGAATCAAATCAAGAATCTGTGGAAAAAACTGAAAACTGCTGTTCACAAACGCTCCCCATCCAACCTCACTGAGCTCGAGCTGTTTTCCAAGGAAGAATGGGCAAGGATTTCAGTCTCTCGATGTGCAAAACTGAAAGAGACATACCCCAAGCGACTTGCAGCTATAATCGCAACAAAAGGTGGTGCTACAAATTATTAACTTAAGGGGGCCGAATAATTTTGCACGCCCCACTTTTCAGTTTGTTTGTTTTTTTTTACAAAAGTTTAAAATATCCAATACATTTTGTTCCACTTCACAATTGTGTCCCACTTATTGTTGATTCTTCACAAAAAATTAAAATTTTATATCTTTATGTTTGAAGCCTGAAATGTGGCAAAAGGTTGAAAAGTTCATGGGGGCCGAATACTTTTGCAAGGCACTGTATGTACTAAGATGGAGTTAGAAGGAGGCAGCTCCCTTTGTCAGTCCCTCAGAATGAGATCACAGGGTGCCACTGCGTGACAAAGGGTCATAAATCTGCCATGTAAGAGATCCTCTTAAACCCAGTCTAATAGGCTAACTGTCAGTGCTACGTACAAGAGTAGTGAAGGCTATGTAACTGATTTAAGAATCATGGAGGACATGTATGACAACTGTCTAGGTCTAAGACTTTCTTTGTTGCCCATAGCAACTAATCAGAGCTCCCCTTTAATTTTTTTCAGAACACTATATGAAAGGGGAGCACTGATTTGTTGCTATGGGTAACAGAGAAAGTCTTAGACCTAGACAGTTGTCATACATGTCCTCCATGATTCTTAAATCAGTTACCTAGACAGTTTTCATACATGAGGTCCACATCGTAAAATCACCCTTCACAACAGATCAAAATATAAAAAATGGTAAACTGTAAAATAAAAATGTAATTAAAAAAGTAATATAAAAATCACAAAAATCACCAATTAATAAAAATGCATTATTACTGAAAACAACAAAAACTTCATATACTATTGTGCTGCCTCTGTTACAGCCTGTACTTTAAAACAAACACATTTTATCCCTCATGGTCAATGGTGTAAAGAAAAATGTAAAAAAAAATTCAAAAATTGCTATTTTTCTTCATCCTGGCTCCCAAAAAATTAAATATATAGTAATCAAAAGATTGTATGTGCACCAGAATAGTACTAATGAAAACTATATCTAATTTCACCAAAAATAAAGACAGACAGGTCAGTTGACAGAAAAATAAAAGTTTCATTTCACAGATTGTGGAGAAAAACAAAACTTTTTATATATATATATATATATATATATATATATATATATATAAACATAAAAAGAAAAAATTTTTAGTAAACTTGATATTACCAATACTGTATTGACGTCCAACATAATGTTAACACGACAATTATGCTGCACGGTAAATTCCTTTAAAAAAAATTAAGTCCTTACCAGGTTTTGCAACAGAAAATATGGCGACACCAAATACAAGTTATAATATAAAGAAAATAAATTTGGTATTGCCACACTTGTACTGACTTGTAGAAAATATGTAAGGCATTGTTTATGCTGCGCAAAAAATATTGCATTAAAACTAAACATTTAATAATAATAATAATAATAATAATAATAAAAATACCCACATTTTTCTATAAGATAGGTCATGAACTCGAACATCACTCACTCACCCAAAGTGTTGTGGTTCCCTGGTGTCACTGTGTTAGAATATTCACCAAATGCTGTTTCTTAGGTGGTGAATTCCATCAGAGGAAGATTAAAAGCAGAGAGGTACAAAAAGGTTTCTTTGTATTTTTAAGGGAAAATTGTCTCTATCCCTAGGTAATTTCTAAAGTGTCTCTCTGCAGGGAACTCGCCCCGAAAAGGGCGACCCCATTAATTTACCCTAGTGCACCCTCAAATAACCCTACAACTATTAAGAAAAAAAAAGCACAGCTGCATTTCCACTGCTTAATATCATCAGCGGGCAAATACAGCAACAGTAACAAACAAAAAAGAAAAACAAAGATTTAGAAATGTATGACTATTGAGTGAGGATATATGACCGTATCTTACCCAAGGCTAGACCCAGTTTAAATAGTGTCTCATATGAGGACCCCTCCCATAAGGGAGGAGACCTAAATCGAAAATGTAGTAGGTCTAACATCAACTGAAACTATAGTCTTAGGTCTCTTCCTTTATGGTTCCAGAATCCTTCATTAGGAGAGCTATTTCACTGTAAATGGGTTAGTATTGCAGTATGGTTTAGTAACTATGTTGTGATTTTTATCTTATTTCAGCCCTGATGTCTGTCCATGATCACTGCAGGATTTTAAGTGTCATGATGATGTTTTATAGTTTATAAATTTGAATAAAGGTAACATTTTAATTTGGCAGTAATTGTGTGGCTCTCTCTATGAACACAGTCTTATTGACTTATTTTTCTCTTCAACAAGAACTCACACTGCTGATTTGTAATTAGATCAACACCCACACAGACTTCTGAGTAGAAATAGCAACAATGCAACAATGTAATTTCTAGCAAAGCTCCTACTATAACTAATAATTAAGATATGTTGTTTGTTAGGGTATGTTCACACGGTGTAATTGCAGGCCATACTTCGGGGCATAATTGTGATGCAATATGCACAAAGTACAGCCCGCAGTTAAAGGGGTTGTCTCGCTACAATGATTGGGTTTTAATTAAAAGATCTTTAAAAAACAAGCAGCTTTGCAATATATGTTCATTACAAATGTCCTACTGATTTTGAGTAAGCCTTGTTAGTAGTACTACATCAGCTTCTCAAATCTCTATAGCAGCCAACCTGTTGATCCTTATCTCACTGGCTGTCAGGTCTGTATGACTCATCACCTTTTGAATACAGGTCTGAGCAGAGAGCCCCTCCCCCACAGAATTCTTCTGTAGTGGAGGGAGGGGGAGGGAGGACTCCTGGCTTCTGTGCCTGTGCTGCCTGGATTAACCCTGTGTGTGCCTGCTTCCTCCTGCTCTCTACACAGATTGAGGAAAGCAGAGATTAGGCTGATCAATAGATGTGACAGCAGTGACCCTGTGTGTTACTATAATCATGATGTGTCTGTGGAACTGTCACTATACTAATAGAACAGATCAGGCATGTGAACGCTTCATGCTCTGCTGTACTAGTGACACATCCTGAGTATAGTAAAACCTCCCAGCTGCCCTGTGTCTGTTCTGATAGGGTTTGTTGCTGCTGGAGATGTGGAGATATGTAAGCTAAGCAGGGGGTATAGGAACACTTGCACCCCCCCCTGCTCTGCTATTAGTAATCAATGCTTCACAGACCTCTCTACACTCATAGATCAGCCCTCTCCTGCAACAGACCTAGGCAGGCACACACAGGGTTAACTCTGGCAGCAAACCGCCTCCCCCTTGCTGTATAGAAGTTAGAGGAGAGCTGCCTGTGTGCTGAGGGGAGGGGGGAAGAGGGAGCAGAAGAGACAAACCAAGAAGCACGCCCCTCAATTCAACTGCCAGGCTCACTGACTTAGGCTGAAAGCTTGTAATGAGACAACTCCTTTAAGTTAAAATCACTCATTGAGTGCTATAATTTTACAAGAATGAATGGGGACCGGCCCAGAGCTCTTTATAAGTATGCACTGATCAGCACATACTTCTAAAACATATATAGTCTTGCGCACAGTACGCGTCACTATACACCGGCTATAAGTCGTTTGAACCCAGCCTAAGTGGAGCTAAAGGACTTTACACCTAAGGCTTTGTCTATACGGCACGGGACAAAATACTGGTCGTGTTCTAATTAGAATCTGACCAGTATTTAACACTCGGTTTTCATTTTCTTTTTTCAAGTTTTTTGTTGCAGCTTTTTGCCTTGGTTTTCAGATTTCGGGCACCCTATTCAATAAAATATTACTATAATCCACCCTTTCCAGTGGATTATAGACCATGTTCTAGCTTTTTTTTTCAAAACGGTCGGTTTTAGAATCCGACCTCAAAAATTCGGAGCTGTGTAGACTACAGCTCAAATTTTTTGGAGGATGATTTTACAATTGGATTTTTGAAGATTCTAAATACTAAATACGTTTTAAAATCTGACTGTAAACCAGTCTTTTGTAGACATAGCCTAACAGTTAATGTGAATAGTGAGAAAAAAATTCCATTTTTGTTTCAAAGAAACTATCCATTTCTACGTTAAAGGGGTTGTCTTACCTTGCTATTTGACAGAGCCAGCAGCAGCTTTCATTCATGCATTCTGTCACTTCCTGGTCAGGCTGTGAGTGATTAGCATATAACCTCAGGGTATTCAAACTTCTGCTAGTTAGTCTAGATTAGATTAAAAAAATCTCTTGCTCTGAGGTCCAGAGAAGCTTCAGAGCTAAAGTAAATAGTAGTAATTAGTGTCTTTTGTCTGACAGATCAGATAACACACAAGTTCTCAAGCTGCCAGCAGTTCTTTGTGATGATGTCACTCCCTGCTATCAGATGAGACATAGCGCAGGGGAGAGTAGGCAGACCATGTTCATAACTAGATAAACCTGAGAGCCCTCAAAAGGTGATAAAATCATTTGTAGCTACTCAAAAAAAAAAGAAACAAAGCAATACATTTGGAAAACATCTTTATTTAATGTTCCCTACATGTTGAAAACTAATCTTCGTAGCGAGACAACCCTTTTAAGTATGGTAACATCAGCACTGAAATGTGCAGCCTGCTGTCAGGGAAGTAAAGCAATAAATGCTGATTGTTCAAATGAATGGCCATCCACCAGAGCAGCTATCTGTAGTGGCTCAAAAATAGGTTCCCAAGTGGGGACATCTATATGTATTAATAGTCCACAGGGACATGGATTTTCTTCATGGTTACTGCTAGTTGGCACCTGAAAGACCTAACAGTTAGGACCATCCATTTTTCTAAAAGTAGTAGATCTCAAAAATATATAATATACATATTAAAAATTTCATATATTGTGTAAAATAAACACTATGATATGTTATTCCTTATTCCTTTTAAAACAAATTACAAACCCCCAAAATTCCGATATAAAACCTTGCTGTGCAGTGGATTGCGGATGTACAGTATTTCACAAAAGAGAGTACATCCCTCACATTTTTATAAATATTGTATTATATCTTTTCATTGGACAACACTGAAGGTAACACTGATACAATGTAAAGTAGTCAGTGTGCAGCTTGTATAACAGTGTAAATTTGGTGTGCTCTCAAAATAACTCAACTCACAGCCATCAATGACTAAACCACTGGCAACAAATGTGAGTGCACCCCTAAGTGAAAATGGCCAAAACACCTACATATGTCTATGGAAATGTCACAGTGCTGTTCAAGGTAAAAGAAGCACACTTATCCATTTACCTACTAGATAATATATAAATAAAAGGGGCCCACACTGGTTCATGTTTTTTCCTACCTCTGATCTCTATCTAACTTTTTAAACTTTTCTTTTTAATACCTGACAATAATTTACTTATCTTCTTTTTTTCTGTTCGACTGTTTCTTCAGTCCTGCAGCTAGTACACCTTCAATGTCTTAATTTTCATACATCTTCTGACTCTTTACAACATCTTCACTTAATTATGCAGATCAAGCCACCATTTTCTATAACACCACAATTACTTCAGCTCTCAACTCCATCACCACTCTCACACAAAATAGAACTTAATAGGCAGCCTGGCACACCAACCTGACAAAAAAAAAGACTGCAGAGCAGTACTGGAAGAAAGCCCACCCCAGTTTTCAAAACTACTCTTTAAATTTCACCTCACTACCTTTGCATCCCATTCCACCTCATTCTCATCCTTACTACTATATTTATCTTACGCCTAAACCATTTATTTAACCTATTAATAACAGTGGTGTAGCAAGGTGTGGGGGTGTTCTGCTCCAGTCGACACACGTCCCCTGCAGTGGGTCTAGGTGGCATGTCGGTGTGCAGGCCACATCTTTTCAACTGTATGCGCCTCCTCATGCTGTACATACAGTTAAGAACTACAGCAGAGCAATCTGAATACTCCTGTGAGCCTGAGGCAGAAGAAGTGATACAGTGATGTTCTCATACCTCCTATGCTGCTGTATCCAGGGCTCAGGCCTTAGACTTCAGGCCTAGGTGATAACGGGAGCAACATCCAGGCATAGGCGGCCTGAGCTAGCTGCTCGGCGGGGGAGCAGGAAGAAGTGTGCTGCTGTATACCTTCAGGGGGCATATATACCTACAGGGGACACTATACCTACAGGAAGCAAAACACCTACAGGGGAATATATACCTACAGGGGGCATATATACCTCTACGTGCTGTAAATTTACCTGCAGGGGGCTGTATACCTATAGGAGGCATATATTCCTATATATGTAACATAAAAAAAACTTTCAAGTAAGCCTACAACCTACAAATAACTTTGCTGCTACCACACTACCATAAGAACAGCTTCTTTCCTTACCTCCCGTTTCCTTCCCCCTTGCCTTTTAGATTGGAAGTACCCCACAAGCAAATTAACACTAATAATAGTGATAACATTATGACCATAATAGCTTGCTTTTTCTATACCCTTACAAAACATATATATTATTTAAAGGTATAGCCATTTGAGTAACTAGGGCAAATCTGTACAGCTGCCAGAGTACAATAGAATTATGCCATTTACTTAAACTGGCAATGACAGGTGTATAAGAACTACAAGGGAAAACACATCAAACATTTGTTCGGCCTTTATTTTAGTTTCAAGGAAGACAGATTTATACCAAGTGTTTACTATGGATCCTTTTATTCTTTTTTTATTCATATATCATTTCTATCAATCTAACTAAAGGAACAAAACCTTAGAGCAAGAGCTAAAAACTGCTATTTTAAAGTGACTTCAAGGCCCTGTACATGTTTGCAATTATTTGTTTTAATGCAATGCAGCAACTTTGCATATAGTCTTGATTAACAATGTTATACTGTTTTGTGTTTTCAGCGCTTATGAAGATACATGTGCCTCTGTTACTACCACTTAAAAACTAATTGTCATGTCCACACTTGCTCGGGCCTCGGCGCAGTCTCCTGTCCTCAAGAAAAGGCAGAAGATGCGCTTTTGGCCATGATTTGGGAATTAGCTGTTTTCGCAGTCTGAACACTGCCCTGCCAGATTCTGCTAACTATGATTGACAGGTTTTCTGCCACGCCCGTCTGCTGCTGCTGATCTTGTGCTGAGCAGCAGGTGAAATGAACTATGTGTGAGTGACAGCTATCTGCCCCTATTAGGGTATGTTTACACGGCTTATTTTGGGGTGCACGCCACGCCACGTATTTTGCGGCGTACTGCTCTCTAATACAAGCGAAATGTGCCCCATTCATTACGGTAATCCACAGAAGGTTCCTGCCTTCCTATTTTAGATCCCTCCTGAGTTCAGTTTCTTGCTGGTTATAGCCTTGGCTTATACTAGTGTGCGGTGTTTGTTTACTACTTGCTTCATTTAGATTTCTGACCTTTTACCTGCCTTTTGACTTCTTCTGCTTACTGTCTTTCTACTGTTTGCTCTTACTGGTTTTGACCTATTCCTGCTGACTTCTTTACTATTGTGTTTGTCTTTCTAATCTGTTTGTGTTGCACTTATTCAGAATAGGGACTGTCACCCAGTTCTCACCGACCGCTTAGGCCGTGTTCACACGGCTTATGTGTCCGCGGATTGGCGCTGTACTCCGCGCCGGATTTGCGCTGCAGTACAGCGCCAATCCGTCGGAGTAATTATGGTAATCCACTGCTCTCATAGAGAACAGTGGATTCCGTCGCTCCTCACCGCTCGGCGAATCCGCCGGGCGGGGAGAAAGTGACATGCACATTATTTACGGCGCAGACGCGCCGTAGATAATGACAGTCTATGGAGCCGGCGGACTGCTCCCCCGCCGCCTCCCCCGCCCCGCGCGCGTCCCGCCCCTTATTCACGCCGGAATTGCGAGCACAATCCGGCTCTCAAATCCGGCGTGAATAAGTCGTGTGAACGGGGCCTTAGGGTCGAGTTGACAAGCAGGGAGGGACAGCCTTGGGGTCATTTGTCTGTCCCTGTATACCTGGGGTCACTAAGTTCATATGGCTTATTCAAGCCGTAATTGCGGGACGGATATTCCGGCTTGAATAAGGGGCGGAGGCGCTGCATTATCCACGGCGCGTTTTCCACCGGGATAATGTGCATGCCACTTTCTCCCCTCTTGGCGGATTACCGTAATGGCTGTGACGGATTCCAGCCATATTGCAGCTCAGTACGGGGCGCAGTATGACTGCAATCCGTCCCTGAAATAAGCCGTGTGAACGGCCCCGAACACTAATGTGTAGTCCTGTCTAGTACTCTCTTTCTCCCACTTAATCTGTCCTGACTTTTTGCTAAACCCCCAAAAATACAATACAGTAACAATTATGGATACACCTAGAACTGCGTAAGAGCTTCAAAAACAAACCAATTGGACACTGTTAACCCTTCAAGGACCAAGCACTTTTTTCATTTTGTTTCATTGCTGCATTACAAGACCAGTAACTTTTTTATTTTTTCACTGACATATGAGGTTTGGTTTTTTTTGGGGGAATGTTTTACACTTCGAGGTACATATAACTTAACTCTTTCTGGGAGGAAAGAAAAAAATTGTAATTTCATCATTTGTTTATTTTCCATTTTAAATTCATGACATTCACTGTATGGTAAAAATATGGGCAAACATTGTTTTATGGATAAGTTGAATTTAACAAAATCACTTTCTAGATGAACATTTTTTTTGTGTGTCCCAGTACTCCGACACCCGTAACATTTTTATTCATTTGTTAATGGAGCTGTTTGAGGGCTTGATTAAATGTAGACTGACATGAAGACTGAACAATGATATCATTGGGACTGCCTGCGTAAGTTTTTTTAATTTTTTTATTATTATTATTTTTTTATTATTATTATATGCATATAATAAATATGTGTATATATCACAGGGTGAGGGCAAAGTGTCTATGCTTAAAATATAACTTTTAATTATATCCTCAAAAAGAGCAGCAACAATTGCTATCACATCCTTAATGAAAGAATATCCCTGGTCTGTTTAGCAAACACCAGAGGCATATCTATAAAATACTTTTACATAGAAAACATTAATACAGCAACAGGGTATATATGACAAAAATATATGTCCTTAGTTATTAATCAGTTAGTTGACAGTCAAATACTATATGTCTTGAATAATCTTCCATCTGATTGGTATCACAATTATAGGCAGAGAGTCTTCGGTGTGTTTTTCCCTACAATACCCAGAGATACCCCTGCCAATCACTAAGGGATTAATCACCTTGAATCTTAGGTTTCCTTAATCGCAGCTATTAAAGCAGGGTCCTGGCAGCCATCAGAAACCTCAGCCTGTGGTTCACTCGGCACAGGATATCCATGCCAGCTTATTTTTACTCCCCTTCCCTACCAAACAGACGTTTTGTGGTCCTTAAGGGGTTAAAAAATATTTTTTCCCTCACTACAGACATTTACGGCACACTAAATGAATAAATCTCTGACCTATTATAGTTCATGGGATAAACCTCCTATAATGGCAAGTAACCATTCTTAACTATTTTCCAACACTATAAGAGAGGTTAGAATACATGCATGGTCACGTTTCTGCTATTTTTGGAGATAAACAGGGGTCCCAACAGCCATGCATTTATGGTAGTATTCATTTGGATTAGATAAAATGTTATATCTCTTAGATATTTTAACTCTTTTTTTTTAAAATTATAAAATACTTTTACATTTAGTGAAACAGTTGATTTTGTGGTTGAAGATATTATTCAAATATTTGTCATGGAATGACACTATCTGTGCTCAATAAGGGAATGGCTATAAGAATTTGGATGTGTTGCTAACAGGGAAACTTGTGGTGTTACTTAAAGTGGCAGCTGAAATGACCACTTCCTGTTCAAACAGGAGTCAGAGTGAGATAACATCCACTGCTAAGGTACTCAGAGAGAAATATTATAACAGCAACATAGAAAATTGACATGTAAAGTGAAGATAAAAGGTACAATATTATCTTTTTAAATTGAACACACTAATTTGTGCTAATTAGGATTTATGCTTTCTCAACACTTCACACTGAAAGAAGTAGTAGTGCTGTTCACTCAATGACAAGAGGAAGGTTAGGATAATAAATAAGCATCACATAAAAATGTGATGATAATATAGAAATGGAATAACATAGCTTATGTTTTAATATAGCCCCATACACAGTATAGTTCCTTCACTGAAATATTTTGATAATCTTATGAAATGTGAGTCAAAAGACCCAGGACACCCTTATATTTCAGAAACAAAAGGAAAAGTTACAAATCTGAATACCCCAGCAAGTAACAGGCAAGGGAGCATGTATTTTAGGCTATGTCCAGAACATGGCCACCATTTTGAAACCCACAGTATTGGATCATGGGCAAGTTTTTCGCATGGAATGGTTTTTACGTAGCATATCAGACCAGAATTGTCTCAGAAATTGATTGCTGCAATTAGATTTGCAATATCTCTCATAGTTTAAAAGCTATAAACACAGAAGGCTACAACAACAGCTATTTGACACGTTCAATGTGATACTGAACTCAGAGATGAAGGCATTGGATCCCATTTCTATGCACCAACATGAGAACTTTCTGTGTTGATAATTTTTCAAACACAAGAGTTATTGCAAATCTGATTCTGGTTTTCTTTGATATACTACATAAACATCTTCCCATTGGAAAAACTTGCCAATGATCCAATATGGCAGCTTTAAAGATGACGGCCATGTTCCATACATAGCCTAAAATACAGGCTCCCTCAACATTACTTCAGATATGTACTGCATATTAGAAATGGGAAAAGTGAGTTTTCAATCTATTTTTCATGTCCACACCTTCTCGGGCCTCGGCACAGTCTTCTACCCAGAAGAGAAAGTGGAAGATGCGCTTTTGGCCATGATTTTAGTATTTGCTGTTTTCTCAGTCTGAACACTGCCCTGTCAGATCCTGCCAACTATGATTGACAGGTTTCCTGCCACTCCCGTCTGCTACTGCTGATCTTGTGCTGAGCAGCAGGTGAATTGAACTAGGTGTGAGTGACAGCTGTCTGCACCTATTAGACTGTGTTCTGGATGTCAGGGAGCTGGTCCAATCACTCTCTTGACTGGGTCCCTGACTTCCTATTTTAGATCTCTCCTGAGTTCAGGTTCTTGCTGGTTATAGCCTTGGCTTACACTAGTGCACGTTGTTGGTTTACCGCTTGCTTCTTTTGGATAACTGACCTATTGTTTGCCTTTTAACTTCACTTCTGTTTACTATCTTGGTTGTCCTCAAGATTAAAAAAAAAATTCAGAAATGGAGTCACAGTTGTATTTAACTAGCTGTTGCTTGCTGCTGCTGCTTTGAAGTGTCCCAGCCATCTGCTCTTCTTGACTTTTGGGTTCTTCACACACAATGGAGCACAAGACACTCCTGTGTTTCGGGACGAGAACCTGGAAGTGTAGAGGGGTGGATGGCTAGGGAGCTCTAAAGCAGTAGCAAACAGATGGACAAGTATAACTTTTTTTTTGCTTTTTTATCCAACCTGGCCCCATTCCTGATTTTTTTTTTCTGCAAGACAACCCCTTAGGATTGGTTCACAACTTTTTTTTTTTTTTTTTAAATGCAGGTGGTTTTGTAATTTACCCTGATTTAGAAAACAGGTGAAATTAGCATTAATTAAAAAACGCATGTGTTTTCTTAAAAACATGTTTTTTTTGTGTTTTTCATTGCAATTTGTAAACCCATGCTTAAAGGTGTTGGACAGCAGTCATAGAGATAGAAGACTTACTAATCTAAAATATGCTGTTTTCACCCTTAAGGTGCTTTCACACGGTGCAGTTTTGACGCGTTTTTGTGCAACAATGTGTAGAATTAATTGTTGTGCCTTCCTGCACAAAAGGGCAAAACACTACGTGGAAATCCCTAAAGAAGCAATTATGCTATCTATCATACATGAAAAAACTTTGAGACTCTCGGTTCACATATTTTGATCAAAAGATGTTTAAGCTGCCCACGACTTTCAATGTGATCTCAAAATCGGGCAGTCCTATGCTATCTTTACCTCTCAATCGAGCCAATCAGGCCTCTCACTAGGGTCAAACCGACCTCCATTTTTCAGAGAGAAAAAAAATAAAAAGCACCCAACCTGCAAGCTGCCCTTCTTATGACAGCCTGTGAGAGTGGGCGGGGACAGAAACCCAACATGGAAGCACCCCGTCCTTCCCATATAGGTTAAAATCAATGTACACCAAGTATAACGTATGTTTCTGCACACAAAAACACTTTCTGAAAAAACGTATGCAAACCTGGGTGCCACTGGCAGGGCTGCGGCACACATGTAATTATACATGTACACACACATGACCGCCGCCAGCGGCACACTAACTGCAAAAGGGCAATACACTACGTGGAAATCCCTAAAGAAGCATTTATGCTATCTATTATACATGAAAAAACTTTGAGACTCTCGGTTCACATATTTTGATCAAAAGATGTTTTAAGCTGCCACGACTTTCAACCGTGATCTCAAAATTGGGCAGTCCTATGCTATCTTTACCTCTCAATCGAGCCAATCAGGCCTCTCACTGGGTCAACCGACCTCCATTATTCAGAGAGAAAAATTAAAAAACACCCAACCTGCAAGCGCCTTCTTATGACAGCCTGTGAGAGTGGGCGGGGACAGAAACCCAAAATGGAAGCACCCTTCCTTCTCATATAGGTTAAAATCAATGTACACCAAGTATAACGTATGTTTCTGCACACAAAAACATTTTGAAAAAAACGTATGCAAACCTGGGTGCCACTGGCAGGGCTGCGGCACAAATGTAATTATACATGTACACACACAGACCGCCGCCAGCAGCACACTACTGCAAAAAGGGCAATACACTACGTGGAAATCATTAAAGAAGCATTTATGCTATCTATCATACATGAAAAAACTTTGATACTCTCGGTTCACATATTTTGATCAAAAGATGTTTAAGCTGTCCACGACTTTCAACGTGATCTCAAAATCGGGCAGTCCTATGCTATCTTTACCTCTCAATCGAGCCAATCAGGCCTCTCACTGGGTCAACCGACCTCCATTATTCAGAGAGAAAAAATAAAAAACACCCAACCTGCACACTGGAGGTCGGTTGACCCAGTGAGAGGCCTGATTGGCTCGATTGAGAGGTAAAGATAGCATAGGACTGCCCGATTTTGAGATCACGTTGAAATTCGAGGGCAACTTAAACCTCTTTAGATCAAAATATGTGAACCGAGAGTCTCAAAGTTTTTTCATGTATGATAGATAGCATAAATGCTTCTTTAGGGATTTCCTTGTAGTGTATTGCCCTTTTTGCAGTAGTGTGCCGCTGGCGGCGGTCTGTGTGTGTACATGTATAATTACATGTGTGCTGCAGCCCTGCCAGTGGCACCCAGGTTTGCATACGTTTTTTCAGAAATGTTTTTGTGTGCAGAAACATAAGTTATACTTGGTGTACATTGATTTTAACCTATATAGGAAGGAAGGGGTGCTTCCATTTTGGGTTTCTGTCCCCGCCCACTCTCACAGGCTGTCATAAGAAGGGCAGCTTGCAGGTTGGGTGTTTTTTATTTTTTCTCTCTGAATAATGGAGGTCGGTTGACCCAGCGAGAGGCCTGATTGGCTCGATTGAGAGGTAAAGATAGGATAGGACTGCCCGATTTTGAGATCACGTTGAAAGTCGTGGGCAGCTTAAACATCTTTTGATCAAAATATGTGAACCGAGAGTCTCAAAGTTTTTTCATTCCTGCACAAAAAACGCATCCAAAAAACGCATCAAAAACACACCAAAAACCACACCGTGTGAAAGCACCCTAAGGCTAGGTCTACACAGTACAGTATTTTGCATGTGTAGACTTCAATAGAAAATTCGTGCTGTAGTCTATATAACAAAGAGACACGAAAACCAACCGGCGAAATATAGACTATGCTCCATATTCCGCCGGACCAATGTCAGGTTTCCGCAGCCCTAATGTACTGGGTCGCCAAGAATCCGAAATTCGTTCGCCATTTTTTGCACACAAAGCACACAAAAAAATGGTGGTATGGCATGGACCAACAATTTGAAAATGTTGTCGGATTTTGGGCGCATTTTCAAATTGCTGTGTAGACCTAGCCAACGACTGCTGAAAAAGATGTTGCTTTCTGTCCCTGTATTTAAATACAACAAATTTAATATATTTTATACTCTTGAACAACGATTTATCTTATTTATCTTTTATTCAGTAACTTATTTATGCCTGCCTAAGTAGTTCCTCTGCTAATTTGCTTTCTAGGAAGTTATGTTTACACTAGCCATTGTACAGCAATCTGATAAAGTGATAAATGTTACATCACATAATTTCCTTTACTATCATCCAAGAAAAATACTTGTGAGGCAATGTACATTATTCTTTAGATACATAATCTTTAGTGAGAAAAATCATCTATTACTTGGAAACACTTTTCTCCAATGTATTATATTTTTTGCAAATCTCCCATTTTTGAAAAATTATTTAGCCTTTTTCTGTGCAAGCCGGTTTTGATCTTTCTGAAAGGCCCCATTTGTTTCAAGTGTCACTTTATGTGATAATACATTTTTAATGCTTTACCTATCCATGTGATTCAGAGCTTGTTTTCTCACGACACATTGTATTGCATTTTCAAGAAAATTTGCAACACAGATTTGTTCAGTGACCAGTCCAGTTCTGATTTGATTTAAGGGGCTTGTATGTTAGACACCTCCATATATTACTGCATCTAAAGACCACACCCCTTATAGTATACAAATCAATATTTAACGTTTGTTAATCCTCTAGGTGTTTTGCAGAATTTTTATTTTAAGCAATTTTTTTTAACAGAACAGTAGATGTTAACAGGCAAATGCAACTTGTCATTGATTCCACTCATTATGCCAATTTTCAAAATATCTTATATGATGCCCGAGTGTGATACTTAATTCAATAACAAGCCTCAGAATAGGAGGAGCCCCTAGATGATTTTGGGCCTCCTTTTTATTCGAATATTTTAAACCATTTGAGGTTTGCGGACACCCTAAGCTGCTTAATAAACACCCTTAAAAATTCAACATTTTCAAAACTACGCCTTCTTAAGGAATATATACAGGGGTGTAGTGAGTATAATGACCCCACAGGTGTTTCACAGATTTTTTTAGCGTTAGGTCATGAAAATGAAAAATGTAATTCTTTTCAATAATATGCAGTTTTAGCTGGAAATTTGTCATTATCACAAGGAATCCTGAGAAAAAGGACTTCAAAATGTGTTACACAATTTCTTCCAAGTATGCCAATACCCTATATTCAGGTGTAAACTGCTGTTTGGGTGCATAACAGGGAGTACAAGGGTGGGAGCGCTATTTGGCTTTTGGAACGCAGATTTTGGTGGGTGCCATGTCGCATTAGCAGTGCCCTTGAAGAAACCGTACAGGTGAAACCTTGCAGAAGTAACTAAGATAATTTATCTGGGGTTGTATTGTGCATTTTGGACCCCTTAACTGCTGCGATCAATCATGATCGTGGCAGCTAAGGGGAAGACAGAGGGAGGGGCTCCCTTTGTGTCCATCGCAGCGGTCATGTTATAATTGCAGCTGCTGAGGTCTTACCTGACAATCCGTAAGCTTGAGAAACTCCCAGATTGCCTGTGATGTTACGATGCCCAGCTGTGCCATGTGGCCATGGCTGGGCATAGTGATTGACAGTTGCCTTTACAAAAATAAAGTATGCATATTTGGTATCACCACCTGCATAATGACCTACTCTATAAATCTGTCATCATATGTAACCCACACAGTGAATACTGTAAAAAAAAAAAAAAAAAAATCAGAATTTTTGTTTATCCCGCAGCACATAAAATGAAAAATTCATAGAAATGCCAAGGTGGTACCAATGAAAACATCAGTTCATCCTGCAAAAAAAAGCCCTTACACAGCTATGTATATGGCAAAAAAAAAGTTATGGCTATCAGAAGTGATGCATAAATATTGCTTTAAATAATATATATTTTTTATGTGTATCGCCGTAATCGTATCGATCCACAGAGTAAAACTAACTTGTGACCTATGCTGCACAGTGAGTGTTGCTAAAAATAAAAAACACTAATAGAATTGCAGTATTTTCTTCACCCTGCCTACCAAAAAATTGATTTAAAAGCGATTGAAAAGCCTTGTCCCTCCAAAAAAGTATACCAATAAAAACACCAACTCATCCTGCAAAAAAGCCTGTAAACAGTTCCGTACACAGAAAAATAAAAAAGTTATGGCTCTCAGACTATGGTGATGCAAAAATGTGTTTTCCTTTTGGAATAAAAGTGTTTTTCTTAGGTAAAAGCAGTAAAACATAAACAAAATATACAAATTGGGTAGCGCTGTAATCGTATCAACCTGCTGCGTAAAGCTAGCATGTCATTTATACTGCAGTGTGACCAATGTAAAAAGTAAAAAATTAACAGGATTGTTGTATTTTGTACATAATGCCTCACAAACACCTTAATAAAAAGTGATCAAAGCATCATATGAACCCAATAATGATACCAATAAAAAACAAGCCCTTAATCAGCTCCATATACAGAAAAATAAAAAAATTATCACAACATAAAAATGCATTGTTTATAAATACATTTCTATTGTGTAAAAGTAATATAACATAAAAAACTATATAAAATTTATATAATTGAAATTGTACCAGCCTGCATAGTAAAGTCATCATGTTATTTTTTATAATGCACAAAGAACGGTATAAAAATGAAGCCCAAAAAACAATGGCGGAACTGCATTTTCCCCCCCATTTTCATAGTCCAACGTTAACAAAACTATGGAACACCTTTGCACCCAAAATGCACAATGAATGCCTAGATGAAATCCATGAAGGGTGTTAAATGCAAAATGGGGTGACTTCTGGAAGGTTGCACCTGGTCTGGTACTTTGGGGGCTTTTCAAATGCAACACGGCACCCAACAAAATCTGTGTTACGAAAGCCAAATAGTGCTCCCTCCTTTGTATGCCCTGCTATGCGCCCAAACAGTTTACACATATGTATAAGGTATTGCGGAACTTGAAAGAAATTGCTTAACAAATTTTGGGTTGCTTTTACCTAGAATTACTTAAACATTTTCAGCTAAAATTGCAGGTTGTTGGAAAAAAATGTGTTTTTCATTTTAACAGCCTAACGCTAAAAGAAATTGTGAAACATCTGTGGGGTCGATATATTCCTTACACTTTAGGGTTCCCGCAAATCTGTAATGGCAGCTTACGAAAATTGTAATGAAAATAAAACCCATAAGTCCAGTAGGTGCTCCTCCTATCCTGAGGCTTGTGGTTGATCCAAATAACGCACTAGGGCCAAATGCCAGAATTGGGGGGAAACAATATTAAAGGGGTTGTCTCGCTACAAAGAATAGCTTTCAAATTGTAGGGAACACAAAATAAAGACATTTTCCAAATATATTGCTTTGTTCATCTGTTTTCCTTAAGGAGATACAAGTGAATTTATGACCTCCCTGGCTGTTTCAGTTCCCTCAGTAACTGACCTGTGTATATCTCTCCCCCCTGCTGTTTGTTCTATGTGATAGCAGTGAGTGAAGTCATCACACAGGTCTCAGCAGCCTCTGTGCTGCTGGACAGTAAAATGCTTGATTTATCTTAAATAAACAGCTCTGTAATTAGGGCTTATGTTTGAGGGATCAGATAAAACCTTCTACTAGCAGTTTCAGAAGCTTCTGAGCTAATCTGATCTAATTAGCAACTGAAAACACAGCATTGAATACAAGCATGGAGCTGTATGCAAATTAGTCAGTCTGAACCAGGAAGTGACAGAGTATTTTATTCATGCATCCTATGAAACTCTGTAGGGAGACAACTCCTTTAAGTTTCATTTCCCTGGTGACATCTACTGTGTCCCAGTGAATAATGGATAAATATTGAAAATCTGCAAAAAAAAAGTGAAATATTGAAATGTCTCCTCCACTTTGCTTTAATTTCCTTGAATCACCTAATGGGTTCATAAACTTCCTAAATGTTTTTTTTAATACTTTTAGTGGTGTAGTTTCTTAGATGGAGTCATTTATGGGGTATCTAACATACAGGCCCCCTCAAAACCATGTCAGAACTGGACTGATCTTTAAAAATATCAATGTTGCACAATTTTCTTGACAATGTGAGAAATTACTAAATTTCTAAGTCCCCTAACGTCGTAAAAAAAATAAAGACATTTAAAAATGATGCCAAACTACAGTAGGCATATGATAGATGCTGGATATAAACTTTCTTGCACTCAGAAATTGTTTAACTTTGAAAATGGCAATTTTTTCTACATTTTCATGACATTTTGATATTTTTTTCAAAAAAAAAAACCAAGGATGTAATTTCTTATTAAATTAAAGCACAATGTGTCACGTGATAAACAGTCACTGAATCACATTGATATGTAAAAGAATCAAACAGTTATTCTCACATAAAGTGAAACGTCAGATTTTAAAAATGGGGTTCTGTCAGGGAGGTAAAAACTGGCTGTGTCCTTAAGGGGTTACTTTTTACAACATTTGCCGTGCGGTATAAATGACATGATAACTTTACTATGCAGGTTGGTACACTGCTTTGCAGTGCCATTTTCTGAAAGCGCTTACTTTTTTATTTTTTTGTTTACACACCTAAGTGATGGAGGCTAAAAAATATTTTTTGTTGGTACCATTTTGGGATACAACCAAGAAGAAACAACCAAAAAATTCTGAAGCTTTTCTTTTTTCTATGTCTTCACCATGCAGAAAAAATATTATTATACTTTTAATAGATTGGACTTTCACAGAGATGGCTATATTCATTTTGTATCCCTTTTTAATTTTAAAATGGCAAAAGTGTTTGGCCTATATTTTATATTTTTAACATTTTTAAAACTTTGTTACACACTTGTAACCCTTCTAGGCTACTTGATGAATAGGGGCATGATCGCTTATACACTGTTTTGTAATACTAGTATATTGCAGAATAGTGTACAATATTAGCTTTGTCATTGACTCAGGCAGGATATAATAGGAGGATAAAAAGCCTGTTGTCCTTCATTAGACCCCTGGTTGCCATCACAATGGAGAGGGCCAACAGCCTAATCACTTAGATGCTGTATCTACGTAGTTAAATGGGAAGGAATAAATGTAACACCAATCATGGCCAGTAGCATCAAGTCCAGGGTGTAACTAACAGCTGTTGCCTGCCCTGTTTTGAGTGACCCAGTTAGTGAGCCTGCACCATACTCCCCTACCATCTACATGTTGTACAGTTACATCATGCATGGGGAAGGAGTTAAAGGGATTGTCTCGCTACAAAGATTAGCTTTCAACATGTTGGGAACACTAAATAAAGATGTTTTCCAAATATTTTGTTAAGGAGCTGCAAGTGATTTTATCACCTTCTGTGCTTTCTCTATTTCCCCAAGTGACCGACCTGTGTACTTCTCCCCCCTGCTGTTTATTCAATCTGATAGCAGGTAGTGACCTCATCACACAGGTGGCACAGCACAGAACTCAGGACAGTGAGAGATTGTTTATCTGATCTTTCAGACAAAATCCAGTAATTACTGTTTACTTTAACTCAAAAGCTTCCCTGGTCCTGACAGCATGAGATTTATCTAATTAGCAGAGGTCTGAATACATGGAGCTCATATGCTAATTACAGATAGCTTGACCAGGAAGTGACAGAGCAAAGCAGCATTATTTCATTCGTGCATCCTATGAAACTTTGAGATGAGACAACCCCTTTAACAAATAATGGCTGCAAAATAATTGCACAGCTCTAAAAATGGTCAGTTTTTTCTGCACTAGTGTCTCTTCTGTCACTATATGCCTTTACTCTAAGTAGATCCACTACCTCATCAAAACAGTGCTTCCTCAATATTTAACGCCACCTAACATACAATACCTGTTCTATTTAGGAAGTGGATCTGCTTAACTCAAAGACATATTGCTACTTAGCCTTCTGAGTGTAGCAACTCCAGTTGCCAAGATTTGTGCCTTTTGTGGCTCAACTCTCCAAGGTGAGTGCAAACACATCACAAATCTACAGTATTTTTTTCGGTACCAAAAAGGTGTGACACTAGAGACTCTAGAGAATATGTTTTTCTCTCTTGATCCCCCATGTGTTGCACAGACAAGGACTTGTCCGAAATTGCACAAGCTAAAGTTTCAGATGTTTTTTGTTGTTTCTCTCTGTAGAAATTGGTACTGCAAACACCAACTTCTCATTGATGTGCTTAGTTACATTGGCCATCCGGACACTGCTCTCTCTTGGTTCCCATTATAACCCTCTGCAAGCTCATTGAGTGTCTCTTTTGCTGGTTATACTTCTTCTCTTCTTCATCTTGCCATCAGGTTTTCCAGGGATCAACAGATTCAGTAACATTTCTACGATGATGACACTCCATGATATACCTCTTCCTGTGATATTACCACTGCATTGCTATAAAACAAGAATGACTCGCGGGAAGGTGCTGCTAGCCATGAAGGAGTGATGACATGTCTTTTGGAGATCCTCTGCTTTCCTGCTGTAAAAGCTGATTGCTGAGACCTTACCTATGGGGAAAACAAATAAAAAGACTAGGGCAAAGTCATCCACTTGCCTTGCATCTCCGCAAAGGCACATTGGCACTTACCTCAGCTGCTTCTCACAACCACAGACTCAAGACAGGGACCATGCTGAGGCTGCAGCACTTGAAGATGGCCGCCAACATCTACAGTTCTCCAGGGCTCGCAGTGAGTCTCCGGTCCCCTGTACACCCGAGACTCCTGAGTCGGAGAGTGCAGCAACTCGGTCCCCACCCCATTCTTATGATCTCACAACAATACAACCGAGCACCTGGCAGAATGGTAACCGGCCCAGCTCTGTTGGCCACATGTCGCTGACGACTGCTAACATGACAGGAAAAGGCCTTGCTCCCAAAAACTCTCACTCCACAGTACTGCATGCCCTGTCTCCTCAACAACATCCAGGGACAGTTCACACTCATGTATGCTATGCATTACAGCCTCCTCCCCCTCCAACTGCAATTGAAACATTCAGCACCTCTTCATTGCCAGGCTTCTCCTCCACTAATAATGCACATGGATTTGGATTTGAAACCCCACCCCCTCAGGCTCTAATTGTACCACATGTTCCAGGATACAGACCATAAATAGACCCCTTTGCACCTGAGCAATATGGCGTTTTGCAACAACCTATTTCAGGACATGTTACATCGCCAAAATGATCAAAGAATGTAAGCAAGCATTTTGTTTTGAGCTTTCTTCACTTACAGAAAAGGTAGACTATATAGATTCATCACAGGGAGCAATGTCTGCATCTATTAAATCTGTAAGCATCACTGTACAATAACAGTCCAAACAACTATTTGCCCTAACAACAACAACATATGGACAATATAGAAACATAAACCGAAGAAATAATCTTTGCATTCGGAGCCTACCAGAAACCATGGTGACCCCAGAACTTTTTGTAGTTTTAATAACTATCTTCAATGCCCTTTTAGTGACCCTCCAGCACCCATGTTGAAATCAACTGGACCAACAGAGCCCAGCACCCTCTGAATCCTAACATGGATCGCCCTAGGAATGTTTTTATGTCAGATCCATTTTTATAGTATTAAGGAAGAAATATTAATGAAATCAAGAAATATCACCTAAAAATCCACACAACTTCAAATCTTCCAGGACCTTTCAAGACATACACTTGCTCAAAGGTTGGCACTGAAACTTCTCCTAGATATTTTAAAATCATCAGGCAGTCTGCAATGCTAGGGTTGCCTGTTTGCCCTGTTTGTTCAATGTGATGGCCCCTACCTATCCCTTTCCAACATGCTCATACCATCTACTAAGACTCACCATCAGAAAAGGCCATTGTCCAAACCATCTTCCCCATCTAAAGGCCTCCTTCTGCAGTCAGCAAGAACCAGAAAATCTAAATCTATGACCACCAAACCTCCTGTAATAGGGATGGATCAGTGGAACTCTCTGCAACCTGGTAAGTTAATTGACTTATTCTGCCTATCCATTAGCCAGAAGTTCTTGGCACTTATATGTCTTCCTGCTCTCTAGGATACTGCATCCTATTACAATGTTTTCCCAGGGGCAGAATACCACTACTATCCTGCCACAGAACACCCGGGTCCTGTGCCTCTGAGCATTCATAGCTAGTAACTGCGCATGCTGGCTGCCCTCTGCTCCGTTCTTTAGGCTATGAGGTCTCAGGCCTTCGGCCCCTAGTGCTGACATGGGTGGTGCGATGACATCACATCACTATGCCGGGCTTCATATGGAGAAGCCGTCCTGTGCTCATCGGGTCGGGGAATGTGGAAAGGTGAGTTCAATATATTCTTTCTTATTTTACTAATGGGGCCTGGCCTACCTAGCTACCTGGTTCCCACCTACCTAGCTACCTGGGGCCCACCTACCTAGCTACCTGCGGCCCACCTACAGCCTACCCAGCTACCTGGGGCCCACCTACAGCCTATATACCCACATGGGGCCCACCTACAAGCTACCTAGCTACCCACGTGGGGCTCACCTACAGCCTAACTAGCTACTTTGGGCTTACCTACAGCCTACCTACCTGGGACCCACTGACAGCCTACCTACTGACATGGTGCCCACCTTAAGTCTGCCTACCTACCTAGCCATGTGGCGCTCCCCTAAATACCTACTGAGGCCCACAGCCTACCTACCAACGTGGGGCCCACCTACAACCTAATCACTGAAAAATGTACTTGAATTGGACACTAAGAGTTTGGAAAAATGAAATCACTGCAGTCTAACCTACAAACTCTAAATTTAAAATATAACTTTTATTTAAACCTTATGAAATGAAAATAACTTAAAAACCTTCATATGCAGCATAATCGTCACTATAAATGCAATATAGAGATGGCGTAGTGTCTGTCCCTCACAAGGCCCTACAATTAACCTAATTAAGGCAGGGTAGTCGTCCCGAAAGGGTCGGCCCCACTATACACAGGCTCACCCTATCAATATTCTATTAAGTCCCTTTATGGAATTATTATACATCAAATATAGTATATAGGAACAGCAGAATAGAGTATCCATCAATTCACTCTAGATATAGAGGCCAAAATCCAGACAAACCACTACCACAATACGCCAATAGGTGTCACAAATCAGATGACATAGACAGATAGATCATAGATCAAAATAGTCACATATACATTGTGAGGAAAATCCACTCAAAATATGACAGTTCTCTCTCCAACTTCATCTAGCCAGATCTCCCAGATGGCCCCCAACCCCTCAGGAAAGCTCAATTTACACGTTAATCAGCACAGCCAAGACCCATTGTAAATGCTCTTCCATAGGAAGCCAACACTGCAGGACATGTGGACACCTCAAAAGAACCCTCATTTTTATTAATTAGCACTGAACAAATGTGACTTCTCCAACTCCAAGAACAAAGACTTGAATTAATCCAACCCAGCCGACACATCTCTGATATTTCATATAGATTTATAGGCGATCCGCTCATAACTGGTCCATGGCGAGTTCATATCTTAAAATATGGAACTCCCCGCACACATAGCCACTGCTCCCATGCTTGCATGAGGCAGGGGGACCGAGATATCCAGAACTGGACCTAGGGAGTCCATAGGATAGGGGTGTCTGGTACCCGGGCATAGTGTAGGTCCAGCCGGTTCTGATGGTGGCACCGCCTCGGTTCTGTGCCAATGCCCTGCCGCGTTATGGTCCATTTTTTGGTTTCTGTCAGAAACTGCATGACCAGAATGGGAGGGGTTCATAGACCGTCCCAGGGGTGTGTGGGGGCGTGTAGGGGGCTGCCACGTGGGCTGTGCCCTCACAGATATAAGCAGGAGCCCGGGTTGGCTCAACCGTTGATCCATGGAGGGGGTACTTAAGAGCATTTCCAGGAGCATCCACACGCAGAAGCCAGGCCACATAAGCCCCCATGTTGGCCGAGCACCAAAGGTAACTAGACACATTTTACTGCATTTGCCTGTAACCATACTTATATTTGCAACTCTGACTCTTATCTGTACATTATTATCCTTTTGTATATATTTGACTAGTGTGCCCTCCAAGGCTAATTAAATCTATAAACTTTAATCTGAGTTAGTCTGTCTTGATCATCGGCCTCACACGCCTAGTACTTGGTCTATAATATATAGCTACCCCAAGGCTGGTTTCGACCTTGTTATAAATCGGTCACGGACCGGTCTTATAACTAAACTAGAAACTAGTGGCAGCCGTTCAGGATTCTGGACGAGGAAAGTGTTCTCTCGTCCTCCCTGGTTCTCCCTGTGCCTGTGTGGACAGCGGTTAACAGTGGGACAGTATCTGGCTGACCTTGAGCACCCCTAGGGGGCAGCGCAACGTCACGATACACCCCAAGTCAGGCCGTCGACCCTCGAGTGCGCCGGCGGGCAGGCTTTTTTCTGTCAGATTGGTGGCAGTGGTGGGATCAATACAATAGTGTGTGTGTGAGTGCGGGTCCCGTACTTCCAAACACTAAGGACTACCAGCAGTGGGTTTTGCTGCTGGGGTCTTAAGATTAACTTAGCACTAGACAAGTCAGAGTGCAAATACAAGGTTTTGTGTGCATTCAGGTTGCAGTTTTTGTGTCAAGTGACCAAGTGTTGCAAGGATGGCTGGTCGTAGCAAGGGCAAAGCTGTAGGCCCGGAGGAAACAGTCGGTGAAGTTAGCCAGGAGGAGCTCGGCCCAGACCAGGCTGTGGACTATGAAGGCGAGGGGGAGTCCAGCTCGGGCTCCTCAAGGAGCCAGTCACAGGTGGTCAATGGCGCAGTGGGCAGCTCACCTTCAGCTATTCTTCTGCAAGCTGCCCTGGCTAAGCTTGAGGCTGGAGACCTCGACGCCTATAAGGCCCTCCTAGAAGCTGCAGAACGTCGCGAACGGATAGAGGCGGCAGCAGCCGAACGTCGGGAGCGGGCCAAGGAAAGTCAGCAGGAGCGTGACCACCAATTACGGGTGCTACAGCTGGAAAAGGCCAAGTCCACCCCGGCCAGTCAAGAGTCTCTTGAGACCCAGGTCCCAAGTTAAGGGCGGAGGACTTTCCCATGCTGGATAAAGGTGGAGACCTGGACACCTTCATGCTGGCATTCGAAAAAATTTGCCGCCAGCACCATGTGCCTTAGGACCAGTGGGTCCGGTTTCTGACTCCTCGTCTCAGAGGTAAAGTCCTGGAGATCTTCGGGGACCTGCCCAGCGATGCGACCCTGACCTACGAGGAAGTCAAGCAGGCTTTGATCCGGCAATACAACCTCACTCCTGAGATGTACAGGAAGAAGCTCCAGAGCTTGCAGCGGGGTCCTACAGACAGCTGGGCCGACCACATGCGGGCCCTCCAGAGAGTAGTCGACCAGTGGACCTCGGGGCTAAAGATCCCCACCGTCCAGCAGCTGAAGGAGCTCATCGCAACGAAGCAGTTTTGTGGAACTGCCCAGAGGACCTACAGCAGCACCTTCATGACCGGAAACCGGAGGGGGCCACCGCCACAGCAAACCTCGCGGATGAATATGCCAACAATCGGGCACCGGATGCCAGAAAGCACACCAGCTGGAGAGGGGGTAAGACGCCCGCAGGGCCAGTTGTCCCTACCCCTAAGCCCAGGGGGCCCCCAGCCCATGGTTCCACATCTGTGGGGGAGCCCCGAAACACCAATTTTAAGGCTGCAGTCCCCGTGCCGAAAAGGCCCCCCCATTTCCCCCTTTATAGCACCAGCCATCCTGTAGGGGGGCC
>JAODAL010052089.1:0-26220 GCA_025379985.1 Phyllomedusa bahiana
TAAAAAAATTTTTTGGCACCTATCAATTCACCTGGGGTGACTAAAAATTGCTGTATTAAAATTTAACTGCAAAGTAGATCTACACAAAGCGGGCCCTCCCAAATAAAAAACACTATTGAAATCTATTCGGATAATAAAAGGTATTTTTTGGCACCTTTAAATTTTCCCCCGTGGTGCAAAAAATTTGCAGTATTCACATTTAAGCAAGGTGCCTAAATGAACAAAGCGTGTGCACCAAAGAAAAAAAAACACTATCTTTAATGTATTCGGATAAAAAAAGGGTTTTTTTTTTGGCACCTATAATTCACCTTGGTAACTACAAAATTTTGCTGGATTAAAATTTAACTGAAGGGTGGCTCTATAAACAAACTGGACTGGGCAAAAGTGAAAAAAAACAGGTATCTAATGTATTCGGATAATAAAAGGGTTTTTTTTTGGCACCTTCAATTCATTTTGGGTAATAACAATTGCGGGACTCAAATTTAACGCAAGGGGGCTCTATCAAAAAATCGGACTGGCAAAAGTGAAAAAACCCACGTATCTGTAATGTTTTCCCAATAAAAAAGGGTATTTTTTGGCACCTATCAATTCACCTGGGTGACAAAAAAATTTGCAGTTTTCACATTTAAGGAAAGGTGCCTCAATAAAAAAAGCTGTAGTGCGTCAAAGTCAAAAACACGTATCTGAAATTTATTCGGATATTACAAGGTATTTTTGGCACCTATCAACCTGTGCTGACTTGCGGGATTCTAATTTAAGTAAAAGGGTGGATATATCAAAAAAGGTGGAATGGGAAAATTAAATTGAACACCTTTTGAAATGTATACTGATAATAAAAGTGGAGTTTTGCACCAAAACAAAGAGACCTGCAGTACTAGAAAAGATGTGTACCTATAAGTTCGGGCTGCCCAATATCCAGGAAAATTCAATAGAAACTGTTAATAAAAAAGCTTTTGCAAGCTACACTAAGTTTTGGTGAACTTTATCCAGTTTTCCTTTATAAGCTTTTTATTCGTATAAACAAATATTTTTTGCACCTTTAAATTTCACCTGTTGACTTAAAAAATTGCTGGATTCAAATTTAAGTGAAAGGGGGAAAATTAAAAACAAAGTGGAATGGGCAAAATTGAAAATGAACACCTATCTAAAATGATACTGATAATAAAAGTGGAGTTTTGCTTTAAACAAAGAACTCATTACTAGAAAAATTGTATCCTATAAGTTCAGGCTCCCAATATCCGGGAAAAATATTTCAATAAAAAACTGTTAATAAAAAGCTATTGCAATGTCTCACTAAGTTTTGGGGTGAACTTTATCCAGTATTCTTTATAGAGTTGTCTGTGTTCGCCTCGTGCGCCCCCCCCCTCCCCCCCCCCCCCCTGACTTTACAGCCTAATTTTCCTTTAAAAAACTTACCCAACTATATAAAAAATTTTCCAATCTCTAATCTAACTAAATTGTAAATCACAGTAATAGTAGAGGTTTTCTTGAAGAAATATAATAATTTTCCTGAGCTGTTTGGATACAACAAGCGCCGACCTTTTGCTCTGAGACGCTGAGAGAACGAGGCTGAACAGGAAACGCTGTTCTATGTAAAACGGGGTCATGGATTTTTCCAACCAATCGAAAATACACACCCAGTCATGCTCACACAACTCCACCCCGCTTTTTTTTCTGTAATCTGAATTTTCTGGCCCCCCAAAAATTACAGGAAGCGCCGAAAAAGGGCGATATTAAAGATGATGCACAGATTTTAACCTAAATTATGCATGATCTAAAAAATCCGTACCAAAAAACTGGCCCATTTCAACTTTGGGGGATAATAATCGCTCAAACTATCACGGTCAGCGACGAGTCCGTTTCCCCTGTTTCTGGGTCCGCTGTGGCTCCCTGTGCGGGGCTTACAGCAGCTGTGTCATTGTAATCTGTTACAATGGCCGTGATCCTGCATGTATCCCCTGCTGCTCAGCGCTACTCATCTGGTCGCGATTCCGCACGTATCCCCTGCTGCTCAGCGCTACTCATCTGGCCGCGATCCCGCACGTATCAATCCTCTGTGGCTTCCTCGATGTGTGTGCGCACTCCCTAGGGCGCGCGCTCTATAGCCTTCTGACATTTAAAGACACAGTGCTCCTGTTTCCTGCGCAGTGACCTGTGACCTCTACCTTCATATGGAACTTCCTCCCTGTGCTCTGGGTCAGTTCCTTGGTGTTCTCCTGTGAGCTTGACCTCTGTCTGCTGAAGCTTCTGCTGAACTTCTGCTTTAACCCTGCGCTGTCAAGCGCAACTGTTTCTCTGCTGGTTCCTGACGTATTACCAATCTCCATTACCTGCTGAACTCCTGTCGCTGCACCAGTCAGCTGACACCTGCTGATACCTGGCTTCCTGCCTTGTCTGTTAACATCCTGGGACTGTGCATACGTTTATCAGCTACACTATCCGTTTATCCTTTGCCTGTGTCCAGCTATCCAGTCCTGCACTTCGGCTACCCACCGCGAGTGTTACCATCTGCACCTGTGGTGAGCCCAGAGGATCCGTCATACCCGAATGTTTCTAGCCATCCCATAATATTAAAAGAGTTTTCTTAGGAAATTCATTATTACATACTCTTTTAGATAATTCAGAGAAAACAAAGGCAGGAGCTCTGTTTCAGGATCCTTATATCTTGGACTGTAAGGAGTGTCTCTCACTGCATTTTCTTTACAATTGAATTTATTCAGGTCTCCACTAACTTATCAAACTTTCCTGAGGATTAAACAAGCTAGGGAAAAAAACCTAATAGCTCTCAGGTTTTTGATGCCTAGGTAAGTTAATTCCTCAAAATGGATACTAATTGAATTTTGGCATCAAACTACATATACTAACTTTCTTTTTTGTTGTTTTCTTTTTGGTCTGCCAACTTCTTCTATACCCTAAATACTGACTTTTATCCTTGTTTGGCTCTATTTTACCTAAAGCTTTTGCAATTAATAAGAAACCCTCAACTTTAGCTTCTACCAAGTCTGTAATACACAGTCAGTTTCAAACTTCTTTCTGGCTAAGGCACCTATAAGTCCTTAAAATGTAGATGTTATATAAAAAATGTCAGGTTGTATAAACTTTCTAATATTGTTTTTGTGTTTTTTTTGTGTGTTGTTTCTCTTTTTCATTTGGTGAAGCATGTATTCCTTGATGTTCAGTGCATAATAATTGTCAATATCTGTACTATGCACTTCTGTTTATATTCGTTTTTATACACAGAAACTTGAGCTATGCTAAATGTTTAATTGAAAGCTGTAGAAGTTTGTACTATATTAAATCCACTACTCAAAATTCACTTAAATTACATAATATTCCGTTGCTACTCAAAATTCTTTCCCCTTAGTCATTTTATTATGTACTACATTTATTGTGTTTATTTTGTTTACACTGTTTCTTCATAAATGTTATGTACTAAACTCCCTACTTTCTCTTTCCTTAACTTTAACTAACTGCAGGTTCCTCTCTCAAACTGCCCTACCCTCAGAAGAGATAAATATAAATGTGCCATTGTACAGTTTTTTCAGAAAATCTATTGTAAGTTTACAGAGGCAATTTTTCAGTAAGAGCTGTTTTTCTAAAAGTGAGAATCCTTTGAAGTGTTTGTTACCTTTTTATTGCTTAGGACTGTTATTTAGTTTAAGGATTGTTTTTCTTTCTTTTTGCTAGTACTTTTAAATCTCTTGCGGTTGCCTTATGCATGCACCTAAGCCTTATATATTGCACTCTTCCCATACATAACATTCTCTTATTTCCTGTAGGTTACCCCATACTCGAAAATATGCTTACCCATTTCTGAAATCATCTACTTATCTTTTTAAAAAATGTTAAGTGCTTACTTTGATATAAGCCTTACATATTTAGCTTTAGACTCTGTTTGAATCATTTAGATTAAAATGGTTTTTGTGAAATGTTTATATTTTATTATGTACCGCACAAGACTGCTGTAAAATAAAAATAACCAGTACTTGTCTCTTCAGACACCACCATTTCAGCGGTACTGGAGCTCTGGTGTTCCCAACTGGTCAGCAGCAGTAACATCATGTACATTATTCATGTGACTGTACAGCCAATTACTGCTCTTAGCACTTACGGTATGCACCACACATTCAAGCAGAAAACACTCCTGTAATTGCTGCACATGAGTTATGTATGTGACTTCCCTACTGGAATGAGTATAGTTATTTTTTATTATACAACACACCCAGCCTGTACAGGGGTTTATGAAAATGTTCGACCACCCCATTAAAGGCGTATACCTATCTCAGTCATTTTCCAATTTTGATGAATCCATAAATGTAAATTTAGGACTTGGACACATCTTAAGAACTAGGGTTCCCTTATTCTCCATGCTCTCCTATGCTGCAGTTGCACAGAATGGAATGTAAGGGCCGTGTATATGGAAATGTCTCAGAATACTTTCACTTTTCCATTGTTAGTCTCTAAATTTTTTCCAAGTCATTACACAATTGCTTTACGCCTCTGGTTAATCCGCCCTGGTATAAAAATGTGCCACCTGGGGGGTGTGGCTGGTTCGATGCGACGGGACCCCTAGTTAGGGCTCGTGGGAAACAACTAAAACGTTCAAATAAGCCTTTAATTGCAGAATCTACTTAGGATCTAAGTGGTCCCAGTTCTTTACACTCAGGGAGATCTGGTTCAGTGCATTGCCCGGGGTACAAACAAATAAAAACCGGGAGAAATCTTGCTGTCTACCGCCATCTTAGCCATGGGCCCAAAAACTAAAGGTTACATACATCCAGCCTCGGTACTTACTCTTAAGAAGGCGTGCCTAGGGAACCTCTGCAAAAGGATTAGCTGCCATCTGTTAGCAAAGCGCCCAGTACTTTTTCCGGGATGGGACCCCTTGCCGATGATGGATTGGGAAAAGGGGGAAAAAAGCGTTGCCAAAGAGATCTGCCACTTCCCTGGGACCCCTAGTTAGGGGAAACCTGCGGGAAGAGAGGGGCCCCAGTATCTGAAAACAGCGAAACAGACTGACCTTTATGAACCTGTGTGGCGGTGTGGTTGAGTAAAGGTTTTTGTGCCCCTGCATCACTGCATCAAGGAGGTTCGGGGGAAACGCGCTGCTGAAAAGGGGCCGCCTTTGCGTTGTGGTGGGAAAAAAGGTTATATATTTGGTGATCCTTTGTGTCTTTTTTTAATATATAACAATAATTAGAGTGGGGGAATTTTCCCCGAAATTGGGTTCGTTCACTTCGCCGATTTTCGGCAAAAAAGAACTTCGTTCCAAATTACTTCGAGAAATCACGTTAAAAAAAAAAAAAGCTATTTTCCAGCTGCAAAGCCTGGGGTGCTGTAGAAGTTGTCCATGCTTAAAATAAAAGGGAGCTTGGTTTGGTTTATAAAATGTTGTGTTTTATATAACGCACAGACTCCCGCCCCCCCTAAAATCACTTCACTAAAAAACCCCTGGACTTTAAAAGGGAAAACTGACCCAAAAAACGAACGGGAATGTTTTTGAAAAGCATGCCAGAGAAGGGAAAAAAAACAAACTGGAGCTAAAGGTGGCCAAAATTATGACAGAGTGTGGGGGTGACAGCGGCAACCCCCAAACCCAAGGGTCAAAAGTTGACAATGACTTTTGGAGGGGGCAAAAAAAGGAGTAGGGCCCCAGAGGGCCAATGACAGAGTGTGGAGGGGGACCCCACACCAAGCGCAAAATCAGACAGGGCACAATGACATTTGGAGGTTTGGAAAAACGGAATAGGCCCAGAGTGGCCAATGACACAGTGTGGAGGCACGGCAGTACAGATGAGGTCAACAGTGGACAATGACCAGTGTGTAGGTCACGGCATCACCACCAGCAGCAAAGGGAGAAGTGGCAAAAGACAGAGGTTTAGGTCACAGCAACCACGCAACTGAGGTCAGACGTGGGACAATGAACAGGGGAAGGGCACGGCACAAGCCACGCGGCATGAGGTCGACATGGCCAATAACAGTGTGTAGGTCACGGGGAAACAGCATGGGTTAGACAGTGGACAATACATTCTGGAGGGGCAAAAACCGGAAAGGCCCAGAGTGGGGCAATGACAGAGTTTAGGGACGGGAGAGCCCGCAAGAGAGGTTAGACGTGGAAATGACATTCTGGGGGTGGTAAAAACAGGAGTAGGGCCCCAGATGGGGCAAGAAAAGGGGGAGGTCATGGCAGAGCCACCAGCAGCATTTGGGAAGGGATGGCACAATGACATTCTGGGGGTGGGAAAAAAAGGAGTAGGCCTCAGAGTGGGGCAATGAAAAGTTGTGGGTCACGGGAGCAGCAACGCAGAAGGCAACAGTGGCACAATGAACAGTGTGTATCACGGCAGCACCACAGAGTACATGAGGTCAGACAGTGGGAAATGACAGAGTGCGTAGGTCCCGGGACACCAGAGACCAAGGTCAGACATGGAACAATGACATTCTGGAGGTGGGAAAAAAAGGGTGGGCCCCAAAAGTGGGAAAGAACAGTGTGGAGCTCACCAGCAGCCACACAGCAGCATGAGGCAGGGGGTGGCACAATGACACAGGTGTAGGTCACGGCACAGCCAAGAGCGCATATTTAGACAGGGCCAATGACACAGTGTATGATCCGCAGCAGCCAAAAAAAAGGGAGAATGAGGTCAGACGTGGCACAATGACAGAGTGGTAGGCACGCAGCGCCCCACAGAGATGAGGTCAGCGTGGGACAATGAATTTTTTTGGGGGTGGCAAAAACAGGGTGGGCCCCGATGGCAAATGCCAGGTGGAGGTCATGGCAAGCCACACAGCAGAGAGGTCAGAAGTGGACAAAGACACAGTGTTAGGTCACGGGAGCAGCCCCCCCCCCCAGCGTAGCATGAGGGCAGACAGTGGCACAATGACAGGTGGTAGGTCACGGCAGCAGCCAGAGCAGCACATGGGCAGACGTGGCACAATGACATTTGGAGGTTGGGAAAAAAAGGAGTGGCCACAGAGTGGGACAAAGAACAGTGGGAGCTCCGGGAGCAGCCCACACAAAACAGCATGAGGTCAGGCAGGGCACAATGACAGATGTGTAGGTCACACCGAGCCACACCAGCATGAGGTCAGAAGTGGGACAAAGACACAGTTGGGAGGTCAGGCAGCAGCCCCAGCAGCAGCATGATGTCAGAAAGTGGCACAATGACACAGTGATAATCACGAGCACCACACAGCAGAAGAGGCGAAGTGGACAATGAAAGGTGGGTCCAGCAGCAGCCCCAGCGCAGCTAGGTAGACAGTGGCACAATGCATCTGGAGGGGGCAAAAACAGGAGTGGGCCCAAAGTGGGGACAATGACACAGTGTGGAGGTCACGGCAGCAGCCACAGCACAGATGAGGTCGCAGTGGCACAAGACAGATGTGGACTGGGTGGGAAAACCAGTTTCCCGGTAAAAGATGGTTTTTGGCAGAGGGGAAACGGCAGCAGATGTGTGGCATCAGGCGGATGGGGGACAAATGTGGTGAGGCAGGTAGTTTGAAAGACTAATTTCTCCAGTTTTTTGGTGAGGCGCATGGCTGAGTATTGATGCCTAAGGCATTTGGGGTGGGAATCCCCGGCCGATCCACGCCTGATTCATCTTGACAAAGGTCAGTCGTTCCACATTTCCGTGGGAAAACGGGTTTTTCCTTGGGGAACGATGGCCCCCCCCGCACTGAACACCCCCTCTGATGCCACACTTGGCCGGGCAGGACAGCTTCTCCCCTGCAAATCGGCAAGTTGCGGCCACACCCAGTTCGGCTGCCCAGTATCCACAATCTTTAAATGTTGGCAGAGGTGGGGTGTCCAAATCGGCCACCACCTGTTGGTTCAGGGTCTGCTTCAGGTCCCCCTGCTGCTGTGCGGCGACTGCCCTCCTCATAGGCGGGTGAAGGGGCTGCCATAAATGACCCCAGACTTTTAAATTGCGCGATGGGCGGGCTGCTCCGACCCCCCCACCTTCCCCCCGGGAGCCGCGGCAGTGTGTGAGCGCTAAAGAACCCCCCGGCGACCGGGCAGGGAGGGACGATGCCGACATAGGCAGCGACCAAATGCTAGGGGGATTTCCCTATAGTATTTCAGTTTTTCCCCACCCCTCAATAGTGGTAAAAGGCTCCATTTTTGGGCCGGAACGAGGGGCCAATAGGGGGAGAGCCAGAAGTCATCCCCCGCCGGTGCTGACTATCGGCTGCATAGCCGGGAAAAAAGCATGCGGGGCCCTCTGCACAAGGACTCCGAGGGGCCCCTGCCCCCATCTCCACTGTATCGCCACGGTGCTTGGGGTATCTGCCCCGCTTCCCACCCCCTTCCCCCACCTCCTGCTCCTCCTCTCTTGTCACCTGGGTAGAAAATCCACTCATTTCACAAGACAATGCTTCTGATCCAATGTCCTCCTCCTCCTCCATTTCAGTCCCCAGTGACTCATGTGGCCGCGAGATGTAGTCGCCACATCTCCAGTCCCGTGCCCAGACAGATTTTTCACCATCTGTTCCAGGACATGAAGCAGTGGAATGACGTTATTCATCCCGTAGTCCTGGCGACTGACAAATAACGTGGCCTCCTCGAATGGCCTCAACAAACGGCAGGTTTGCACGCATGAGCTGCCACTGGCTCACATCAAAGTTACACAGGGGAGTACTCCTGTCCGCCTGGATCATCAAAAATCGTTAATGGCCTTTCTCTGTTCATACAGTCGGTCCAACATGTGCATGCTGGAATTCCAACAGGTGGAAACATCTCATATCAGAGTGTGTTGGGGGAGGCCATTCTGCCGCTGCAACTCGAGGAGCGTGTTCCTGGCTTTGTAGGAATGGATGAAGTGCATGCACAGTTTCCTGGCCATTTTCAGAATCTTCTGAAGATCGGTGGAAGACTTCAGGAACCTTTTCACAACCAGATTGAACACATGCGCCAAGCAGGGCGCATGGACCATCCCTCCTCGGTGCAGCACGGACACCATGTTCCTCCCATTGTCCGTCACCATGCTTTCGATTTGCAGTTGGTGCGGAGAAAGCCACACATCGATTTCTTGCTGCATGACGCGGAGCAGTTCCTCCCCTGTGTGACTTCGTTCGCCGAGGCTAGCCAGCTGTAGAACTGCGTGACACCGCTGTGCCCTACACATGTGGTATGATGGAGCAGTACTTGTGGAGGCTGAGATGGTGGTGGTGGTGGAGGAGGAGGAGGCGGACATTGGCGCAGAAGCCGCAGTTTGACAACGTGGAGGAGTAAGCGGCATGTCCAAGTTGTTTGTGTGCCTGGGCCGGAAGCACATTCACCCAGTGGGCCGTAAAGGACATGTACTGGCCCTGACCGTAGTTACAGCTCCAGACGTCCGCGCTGCCGTGCACCTTGGAAAAAACCGATAAGCTCAAGGACTGGCCCACCTCTGTTCTACATATTTATGAAGTGCTGGTACTGCCTTTTTGGAAAAGAAATTAAGACTTGGAACTGTCCATCTCGGGGCGGCACAAGCCATTATGTTCTCTGATCGTGCAGTAGTCCACCATTTGGAAAGGAGGGACTGCAGCACAACAACTTGGACAGGAATACAGCCAGCTTCTGCACTTAGGATGGTTGGACGCATACTGTTGTCTCTTTGCAATCGCCTCGCTGAACGACTGCTGGCGCCATGAGTAGCGAGGAGCAGGAGCATCTGGACCGGGAGATGATGTCAAAAAGAAACAGCTCCCTTCTGCAGAGGTGGTGAAGCCTTGACTGGCTGCAGTGGCACGCATGCCACTGGGCGCTGCTCTGCTTTTTGCTGGTGGCGGCAGAAATGGCCCAAACCACATCTGAGCCATGTTTCTCCCAGGCCACCGGATGGGGACGCTGCATGTGTTGACGCAGGACCGTGGGGCCAACGTTAGCCCCCTGGCCACGCTTCACTTTCTGCTTACAGATTCTACATATACCCATATTCGGCTCCTCCGGTGTCTTAGCAAAGAACTCCCACACCGCCGAGTATCGGATTTTACCGCCAACGCTCCGCACTGAGTGACTACTGCCCGCCGCTGCCTCCCCTGAGCCCCTGTGCCGCTAGTTTCTTGGCCCTGCGAAGCGGGTTTTTTTTACCCCGTGGCCGCTTGGCTCCGGACCTCACACTGCTGCTATCCTGCTGTCTCACGGCCACATGACCCACTTGCTGGCTGCGCCGCTGCCTGATGCGCAAGCTGATGCCCTCTTCTCCTGACGATGATGAAGCCCTTGCCTCACCCGGCTCCCAAGTGCAGTCGGCTACATCATCATCTACACTCACCGGCCACTTTATTAGGTACACCATGCTAGTAACGGGTTGGACCCCCTTTTGCCTTCAGAACTGCCTCAATTCTTCGTGGCATAGATTAAAACAAGGTGTTGCAACGATGCTCAATTGGTACCAAGGGCCCAAAGAGTGCCAAAAAAAATATTCCCCACACCATGACACCACCACCACCAGCCTGAACCGTTGATACAAGGCAGGTTTGGATCCATGCTTTCATGTTGTTGACGCCAAATTTGACCGCACCAACCGAATGTCGCAGCAGAAATCGGACTCATCAGACCAGGCAACGTTTTTCCAATCTTCTACTGTCCAATTTCGATGAGCTTGGGCAAATTGGAGCCTCAGTTTCCTGTTCTTAGCTGAAAGGAGTGGCACCCGGTGTGGTCTTCTGCTGCTGTAGCCCATCTGCCTCAAAGTTCGCCGTACTGTGCGTTCAGAGATGCTCTTCTGCCTACCTTGGTTGTAAGGGTGGCTATTTGAGTCACTGTTGCCTTTCTATCAGCTCGAACCAGTCTGCCCATTCCCCTTTTGACCTCTGTCATCACAAGGCATTTCCGCCCACAGGACTGCCGCTCACTGGATGTTTTTCTTTTTCGGACCATTCTCTGTAAACCCTAGAGATGGTTTGTGCGTGAAAATCCCAGGAGATCAGCAGTTTCTGAAATACTCGACCAGCCCTTCTGGCACCAACAACCATGCCATGTTCAAAGGCACTCAAATCACCTTTCTTCCCATAAGATGCTCGTTTTGAACTGCAGGAATTGTCTGACCATGTCTACATGCCTAAATGCACTGAGTTGCCGCCATGTGATTGGCTGATTAGAAATTAAGTGTTAACGGCAGTTGGACAGGTGTACCTAATAAAGTGCCGGTGAGGTATTTGTGTTTCATCGTCACTGCTGTCCTCATCACCGGTCTTGGTATGCAAAGACTGACCCCTCCAACATGACCTCCCCTGCCACTCTCAAATCTTACTTTGCCGCCTACTGCAAGAAGCTGGGGAGATTGGCCCCCTTTCTTCGCTGCCAAGTGGCTGCTGACTGCCCTCCTCAAAGTGTTCATCCCGCTATATAGTGGTGCAGAGCCCAGACCACATAGTAGATCTCTGGTGAGGGAACGGAGGGGCAGAGGTGGGTTGAGGACAGGTGAGGGCCGCTGACCGCTCCCGGGCCATGCCAACTAAGGGTTGTGTCTGACGTTCCCACCGACTCTTGGCTAGGGTTGTCAGGTGTCATCTGATAGGAAGTGGATGACCTAGTCAACCAATTTAAGAACCATTGGGTTGCTGAACAACAAAACGGCCGCTAGATGACAGCGGCAGTTGTGGCCTCACCGAGTGTCCCCTGCTGCGACGTCCCCTGGCTTGTGCTGCGACCTGGGCCTGCTCCAGGAATATTGTGCTCTGCCACTTGCAGGCTAAGAAAACCTGCACCTCTCTGTCTGACATACTGTTTGTTCTAAAATGTACAGACACTGTGTGATGAAGATATCTGTATATGATAAATACACACCCTGTATTTGACTCCAAATGAACCACTAAAGCTTGGGTAACCCTTGGATATAAATTGCGCTCCACCAAATGGGCAGGAAAAATTTTTCTTGTATGTGCCGTTTAAAAACTCTGTGTATTTTACTGAATGTAAAGGCTTAATTAACCTTCGGATATGAATTATGCTACAGAATTTCTTCTGTGGCGGTGAAAAAGAAAGTTTCTTTTACTGAGTGCAACGCAGAAAAATACTTAGTAACCCTTTGGATGTAAATTGGCCAAAGAATTGAGCCACCACAAACTATAGCTTTGTAGCGTGTTACAATACGGTGGTTTTTTACGGCCCACAACAAGAGATAAAATTGTAATTAAACCTTTGCTTGTGAATTAGGCTACAGGAAAAATGTATATAATTTGGCGGTGAAAATGAAGGTTTGTTGGAGTCACCCCAGCTGAAAAACAACGCTTAATTAACCCTGGATGTAAAAATTTTGCCAAAGAATTTAGACACCACAAACTACAGCTTTGTAGCGTGTTTTCAATGCTGTGTTTTTTACGCCACATAACAAGAGATAAAATTGTAATTAACCTTTGCTTGTGAATTAGGCTACAGGAAAAATGTATATATTTTGGCGGTGAAAATGACGGTTTTTGGAGTCACCACAGCTGAATAACAACCTTAATTAAACCCCCTTTATGTAAATTGCGCCAAAAAATTGAGCCACCACAAACTACTAGCTTTGTAGCGTGTTTTCAATGCCGTGTTTTTTACGCCACATAACAAAAGATAAAATTGTAATTAACCGTTGCTTGTGAATTTTGGCTACAGGAAAAAAGTATATATTTTGGCGGTGAAAATGAGGTTTTTTTGTAGTCACCACAGCTGAAAAACAACACTTAATTACCCTGGATGTAAATTGCGCCAAAGAATTGAGCAGCCCAAAAAAGAAGTGGTATTTGTATTTTTAAAAACCCCTGTTTCTTTAATGAATACAACAGGAACTGGCTTAGATCCCCTTGGATATTCAATGTGCTTTTGAGCAGATAGGATTTTAAATGTATATGCAGCTGCAGTGGACGCACACTGGATTTCAGATCCAATACCCAAAAAAATCAGAAATAGAACGTTAAGAGAAGCATTCCTCTGAGACAAGCTGAGACACCCCACAAAAATCGCTGTATAAAAATCAGTTCTTCAGTAACAATGAGCCGCGGCAGCATCTTCCCTGATCAGTACAGTGAGAGCGGTATGAGTGCGGTGACGTCACAGAATCCCGCCGGTCTCTGATTGGCTTCATCTCTGCACATGTCATGCAGGCTATGCCCTTCTTCCTCCAGAGTTCTTTTGCCCATGTAATGCCATGTGCTCGCAGCCATTTTAGCATGAAAAGCACACTTTGTTCACCAAAGTACCCCAAACTTCGACTTCGTTCAGAACTGAGTTTTCTGATAATCCTAAAAACAATTCCACTTCGTTAGAATCAATTCGCCCATCTCAAATTATTATTAATTATTATTATTTATTTTAGAGCGCCATTGATTCCAAGGCGCTGATACATACAGGGAGATACGATACATAACAAATGTTGAACAAATACAAGTGAACGGAAAAATGACTAGTACTGATACTGAGAGGGATAGGACCCTGCCCGCGAGGCATACAATCAACAAGAAGGAGGGGAGAGACAGTAGAGTTGGGGCGGACATGTTTGTTGCCGGTGTACTGGTGTGGGTTAGTGTAAGTTTATAAGCTAATCCTGAAGAGATAGGTTTCTGGTTGCTTTTTGAAACTGTGAAAGTTGGGAGAGTCTGATGTTTTTGGGTTAAGGAGTTCCAGAGATGGGTGAAGCAACGGTGAAGTCTTGGAGACGGTTGTTGATGAGCTGATGATAGGTGGAAGCAGAGGAGAAGGTCCCGTGAAGGAGTGGAGATTGCCGTGAGGGGAAGGTATTTGGATTAGAGCAGAGATTATGGAAGAGAAGGTTATGGAGAGCCTTAGTCCATGGTTAGTAACTTGAAATTAATTCGCTGGGTCAATGGGAAGCCAGTGAAGGGATTGACAGAGGGAAAAGGCAGAGGATAGCGGTGAGAGAGGTGGATAAACAGGCCAGCAAGTTGAAGGATGGTTTGAAGGGGAGCGAGAGTGTCGGATGGGAGGCCACAGAGAACGTGTTACAGTAGTCTAGACTAGAGATGACAAGGGGCGTGGACTACCTTTTTTTTGTAGTGTCAAAGTTTGAGGAATGGGCGGATGCGAGAAATATTTTCAGGTGGAGGCGGCAGCAGCGGTGGAGGATTGGATGTGATGGTTTGAAGGATAGAGAGGAGTCAAAGGTTATCCCAAGGCAGCGGACTTGTGGAGCTGGTGAGAGAGTGTAGCCATTAACAGTGATAGACTATATTGGTTGTCCTACTGGAAGCTGAAGCAGGCCCGTGGAAATCCTTGTTGCTTTGGCTGTATAACAGGTTGAGTTTAGAAGTTGAAAGATACTAGGCCACAGCCATCTGTGCAGAGTAGTTGATGTTCTTCTGTGGAGTCTATTGGCATCACTTGCTTCTGGAACTTTCCCTCCAGCTCCAACTGTTATTCTGAGCTGCAAAGAAAGCTCCCCTGATGGCTGACATGGCTGAGCCACTTATCCAATCAGAGTTTAGCTAACATGATTTAACTCCTGTTTGCTCTCAAACCAGTGGGCAAAGTAAATGCAAGAAAATACTGTAGGAGAAACACACAAGACAATTACAATATAATGAAATTAAAGAAATGTCCTGGATTTAAATAATGAGCTTACAGTGAAACTAGTTGTAGAAGGGTGGAATAGTGAGCGATGTGTAGTGGTTGTAACTACTCACGAAACAGGCAGACGGGACAAGTTTCTGTTTCTGGCCACTACACATCGCCTTAAGGGGAGTGTTGAGCGATTTTTATCGACAAAGTTGAAATCGGCAAGGTTTTTTTATGTGATCGAAATTTCCAGATCAATGCTATAATTTAAGGTTAAAATCTGTCATCATCTATTAAGATCGCCCTTTTCGGCGCTTCCCTGTAATTTTGGCGGCCAGCAATGAAGATAACAGAATAGATAAGGTGAGATGTGTGTGCGAACTCATGACTGGGATGTGTAATGGTTGCAACCATGGAAAATCAATCACATTACCTCGTTTTACATAGAACAGCGTTCCTGTTTCAGCCTCGAGTGTCTCTCACGTCTCGATTAGGATAGGACCTGCGCTCTGCCTGTGGCCAACAGCTCATCGAAATTAGTCTATTTCTGCACAGAGAAGACCTCTACTATTAGCTGTGATCCTTCAATTTATTAATTAAGATTTGAAGATTTATGATATTTAGCTAGAGAATTTTAAAGCACATCTACGCTGTAAATTCACGGCGTTGGGGAGCGGGGGGGGGGGGGCTCCCGCTGATCAACACAGACAATCTTCCTAACTATAAAGAACAACTTGGAAAAGTTCACCAAGACTTAGTGTAGACATTGTAGTGGAATAAGTCTTTATTATTAACAGTTTGCTATTGAAATATTTCCTGGGATATTGGTCAGCCTGAACTTAATATAGATAAACATCATTTCTAGTAACTGCAGGTCTCTTTGTTTAGCTGCAAAACTCCACTTTTATTATCAGTATACTTTCAGATAGGTGTTCAATTTTACCCATTACACAACAACACCTGAGACTGTTGATATTATTCCACCTTGCACTTAAATTACAATCCAGCAATCTTGTAGTCAGCACAGGTTGTTTGTTGCCAAAAATACCGTGTATCGTACACGAAAACAACACAGTTACGTGTTTTTGACTTTTGCGCACCCAGCACTGTTCATCTGACGCACGCATCTAAACGTAAATCTAAAAACAGCAATTCTATATTCACCACAGGTAAATTGAAAGGGTGGCAAAAAAATACCGTTTATTATATCAAAACATAACAGTTACGGTGTTTTTTGACTTTTGCGCACCAGCACTGATCATTGACTGCAGCATCTACGTAAAAATCTTTTAAAAAACAGCAATTCTATATTCACTCACAGGAGAATTGAAAGGTGCAAAAAATAAAAAACCTTTATTATATCAAAACATAACATTTTACTGTTTTTTTGACATTTTTGCGCACCCAGCACTGAGTTCATTGACGCAGCATTCTAACGAAATCTTAAAACAGCAATTCTAGTATATACTCCACAGGTAATTGAAAGGATGCAAAAAAAACCGTTTTTTATATCAAAACATAACAGTTTAACGTGTTATTTTGACATTTTGCGCACCTAGCACATGTTCATCTGACGCAGCATCTACGTAAATCTTTAAAACATCAATTCATATTCACCTCAGTGAATGAAAGGTGCAAAATATACGTTTATTATATCAAAACATAACAGTTTACGTTTTTTTTGAGAACATTTTGCGGCACAACCAGCACTGTTCATGTAGACGCAGCATCTACGTAAATCTTAAAACAGCAAATTCTATATTCACCACCAGGTGAATTGAAAGGTGCAAAAAATTACCGTTTATTATACAAAACATAACAGTTTTACGTTTTTTTTGACTTTTGCGCACCTAGCACTGTTCATTGACGCACAACTACGTACATCTAAAACAGCAATTCTATATTCACACTCAGGTGAATTGAAAGTGCAAAAAATACCGTTTATTATATCAAAACATAACAGTTACGAAGTTTTTGATCTTTTGGGCGCACCCACACGTTCATTGACGCAGCATCTACTTAAATCTTAAAACCGCAATTCTATATTCACCACAGGTGGAATTGAAAGGTTCAAAAAATAAGCCCAGATTGTTGCCCCGTTTAATTATATCAAACATAACAGTTACTTACGTGTTTTTTTACTTTTGCACACCCAGCACTGTTCAATGAACCGCAGCATTCTACGTAAAATCTTAAAACAGCAATTCTATATTCACCACAGGTGAATTGAAAGGTGCAAAAAATATCGTTTATTATATCAAAACATAACATTAATGATTGTTTTTTTTACTTTTGGCGCACCCAGCACTAGTTCAATTGACGCAGCATCTACGTAAATCTTAAACCAGCAATTCTATATTCACCACAGGTGAATTGAAAGGTGCAAAAAATACCGTTTATTATACCAAAACATAACACATACGTGTTTTTTGGACTTTTGCCCAGTCCAGATTTGTTTTTAGACACCTTGCAGTTAAATTTGAATCCACCAATTTTGTTTTGATTAGAGGGGATTTGGATAAACTGTGATTTTCCGACTTTATTAAGAGACTTTCAAAAACTATCCATACCTATCTCAAATTTTTAATATTCTGAACATGGAGCGAATGCAGGTGTGTAAGCGAGCAAAGAGGGGGGTAGCACATTGAGGTAGAGGATACTGAGCAAGAAGGTGCTCCTCCAGGTGCTGGCGACAACACCATGCCAGCGGATCGTCAGTTTGCAGACCTGTCAGGCCTTCATCGCTGGGATCAGGCCCTGTGAATCTTGATTAACGAAACATCGTCGCCAATCTGTCCCTTCAGAGGTTAATGCAACCTTGCATCTAGCAGTGTTACCTCCTCGTCCCTCGCAGTACGGACACAAATGTCTCATCTAGCATCCGTCCAACATGAAGGCCATCCAAATGTCAACATCGTGTACCCACCACTGTGGGATATCCATTTTCCGAAGACCCTTTGATGACAGACGTTGGGGTCAGAAGCATGTTTAAAAGATCAAGAGGCCAAAAAGGATATTTTCTCTGCTCTGACCCCCAATTACTGATGCCATCAGAGAGGTGAAGGGAAGCCGTCAATCGGCAAAAATCCCGTGGGCGTCGGCAAACGCCTTGCAGTGCCCTTGTTTGTAGCACCACAGCTTCTTCTGGATGCATAAAGTCAGGACGACCAAGTCAACCCGTGTTGATGATGATGATGATGATGACGACTTTTGCGGATCCATCCTGGTCTTTTCCCCGCAGAATTTGCAAGGCGAGCGCTTCATCATTGAGACGAGGAGGAAGACGATGGGGTAGTGTCAATACGGTATTCCGCCACAAAAAAAAAGGGAGAGGGGGGGCGTCGCAGAAGTCCGCTGATATGATTCCCGTCAAGCCACGGTCAGCAGCAAACCCCTGCTCCTGCTCTTATCGTCGCAAAAAGACCAGTGACCTCTCAAGCCTGGGCCTTCTTTGACCAGCCTCTGATTCAACAACCCCGATGCTATGCCGCCTTTGCCGTAAACGCATAAGTAGAGGCAAGAACCTTACTGTTAACCACCACCAACATGTCTAGTCACATGCAGCGAATGCATGTGTTTGAAATGGAGGAACACTGGCCAAAAAATGCCAACCGACGCCGGGCCTCCAACCAACTGTCTACACCCTCTGTCTCCGCCTCCTCCCCCTCCGCCACCACCAAGCGTTCTCAGCCTGCCCATGTCCTCTCAGAGTCATGATCAGGGATCATCCTCCGCTTCAGCCTCCACTGTCCCCGAGTACCACCATCACCACCAGAGACCCATCCAACCCCTTCTCCTTCCGCCAGTTGAACGACCTGCATGCCGTACACGGCCATCCTAGCAGCCAGTCTTCTGTCTTCCAGGTTTGAGAGCAAAGAAACAACTTTAAACCCAAACCATCCCAAAGCCAAAGCCTGATGTCGGCATTGCCAGGCTTTGGCCTTGGGAAATGTTGCCTACCGTCTGGTGGAACACAGAGGGGGGTTCCGCCACTCATGGCCATCTCTTGTCCCCAATACCAGATGCGGCCGAGCAGGCATTTCTTTGCCAGAAAACCGTCCTGGCCCTGCCAGCCACGTGTACCATCTATAATTTCAAGCGCGTTTTCGTGCATCTGTGGTCCTGAAAAGTCATCTCACCAACCTCGACACATGGCTATAAAGCACGGCAAAGCGCTAGATCTCTGTGACAGGCTCACTGGGTGAGCTTGGTGGATTGTACTCGGGGTGACGGTGGCTCTCAGGCTCGGCGCACGCACTTCAAAACCGCAGGGATGTGGTGCAGGGCTCTTTCCCCCCAAGGTACTCTGGTGGCATCACGTGCCCAGAGACACCAGGCCGTTGTTTATGAAATTAATCTGCCTGGAGACCCGTCCCACACACAGGTCAGGAGCTGTGGACGGCACTCACGCAACGAGACCGAGCGCTGGCTGGGTGCCAAAACCTTGTGCCAGGCAAGGTGGGTGTGCGATAACGGGCGAAATCAGCTGGCCGCACTTAATATCGGTAGGTGGAGCACATCCCTTGTCTGGCACATGTCATGAACCTTGTCGTCCAGAAATTCTAAAGAGCACCCCGGTCTGGACTGCCTGCTGAAGAAGCTCGAAGTCTAAGTTCGCACTTCCGCCGTTCCGCAGATCCACCTGCTTCGTCCCGCCTGCTGTGGTTGCTGCGTCAGCTCGGCCTCCCCGTCAACACGTCTCATTGTTTTGACAGTGGCAGCACCTGGAATTCCAACCCTCCACATGCTCCAGCATTAGGCAGCATCGCAATCATTACGCAGTACAAGTACCACATGGCCTGACAAGCGCGGTGCGGTACCTCGGGTTGTTGAGCCACCGAGAGTGGAGGCAGGTGAAAATCTCTGCACCATCCTTGCCAGTTATTGAAGAAGCCACCAAAATCGTCAGTGCGGACATGCCCTTGTCGCATGAGCATTGGTGGTGATCATATTTCTAGAACGAATCTTTGGACACTCTGAAACAACAGTTCCCGCCAGCGACGGAGAGGGAGACGGACACAGATGCGTTCAAACGGAGCCTTTCCCTCCGTCAAATCCACAAGTCCCACAGTTTCTACAATCAAACGTTCTTCATTAGGGCATGGTTCGGGGTCCAGAGCGAGTGCAAGGTGCACATCAGCACTCAGGGTGCATCATCCGAAGGCAAGGTCAGGGCTGTGTTGAGCTGTGCGAGGCAGCGGAGGAGGAGGAGTAAGGAATGAGGGAGGAATGTAGTTTCCAAGACCACCGATGTTACCGACGTCCCTGCCATTGGAAAGAGGTTGGCGCGAATTTGAGGCGGAGGAGGAAGATGAGGAAGATCATTGCTAGTGCCCCTCGACCCCAGAGCTTGGGAAATCAAGGCTCCATCTCCCCATTAGTGCTTTGATGCTCCCATTTCCTCCAACATGAATCCATCGCATTAAGGCCATCAAAATGAAAACACAGTTACTGGGTTGGCCACCCTCCTGACTCCCTGGTACAAAACAAAACTCAGCACATTTCCTCCACCCACCCCAAATAGAGAGTATAATGCAGGAAATGGAGACCTGTGCTGATTGATACAACTGGAACATCTGTTGCTTCTGCTTTCACGTCCCCAAAATGTCCCCGGTGAACAACATCAGCGACGTGACAGCAGTAGAGGTGCCAAGTAAGGCGTAGCGCAGCACAGGCAAGGTGTGCAAGAAGCGCTAATGGGTGACCTCCGGCAATCTTTGTTTACCACCTAACTAACGCATGCAATGCATGCACGCTCCAACACAACAGAGACAGCTTAAATCATGGTGACACGACTTATTGCGGCTCAACACCGATGTTTTGTATGATGTTCCGGACCCAATAGACTTCTGGGTATCCAAATGGGACCAAATGGCCCGAGCTGGCTCGTCACGCCAAGAGGTGTTTGTCCCTCCCAGCAGCCAGCGTCATATCTGAGCGGTACCTTCAGCAAAGCGAGGAGTCATTACAGACAAACGCATCCGGCTTTCCCGACAGAAATTGTGGATCGTTTGACCTTTCATCAGGATGAATTCAGGCATGGATCTCTGGTGATGTTTGTGGCCCCCAATTGCCGAGGTCACCGATTAGTTGCTGGTCTACTTCACTTTCCTCTTCAAACAGAAATGGTCGCTCTTGAAAAATGTTTTTTAAAATGATCATTTCTTACTGCAATTTTTATTCTCTTTCCCACAGTTAATTGTTGCTGGTTTTTGCTTGTGGAGGAGAACAGTGTAAAAGACAGCAAGGTTTCATACAAGCACCGATTTCCATTTACTCACTTTTATCTTAAGTTTCGCATTGTCAAAAGGTTTTGAGGTCATGTTGCTGTGAGAATAGCTATAATTATGGTCCTTTGGAACAGAATATGTGGATTTTTTAAGTGGCATTTCTCCATCACTAATTTTTTAATGTGGCTGAGAAGTCATATTTATTAATGTGTTTGGGGTCATGTTGCTTGGAATACAGGCAATATTCATGGTCCTTGTGGAACAGAAAATGTGGCTTCTAAGTGCATTTCTCCATCACAATTTTTAACAGTGGCTGAGAAGTGATTTTTATAATTTTTTGGGTAATGATGCTTTGAAATGCAGCAATACTACAGGTTCGCATATTTGAAAAAAAATAATGTTGTTTCTAACAGATCTTTTATTCTTTCACATTTGTCCAAAGGTGGCGTCAAGGGTATTGCTTTGAATTTTGGGGGCATTTTGCTTTTGAAATGCAGCATATAATACAGTCTATTATAAAAAAAAAAAAATTGTTGTTTCTAACCAGAACTTTGTTCTTCATAATTGTCCCAAAGTGGGCTCAAGGGTCATTGCTTTGAATTTTTTGGGGCATTTTGCTTGAATGCAGCTATACTACAGATACTATTATAAAAAAAAATGTGTTTCTTAACAAGGAAATTTGTTCATTCACAATTGTCAAGAGTGGCTCAGGGTGATGGGGCTGTCCAGAAACAGAATGGTAGGACACTGTTAATGGACACATATTGCAATATGTACTCCATGTTTTTGCAAGATCATTTAACATAGCTATCAATCCCTGCTATTGAGACAACCCATTTAATACAATGAAAAAAAGAGAAAACAAAGGACATGTGGATTCCCTATCCTATTTTAAAAATGTGTTTTCTAGAATTGTAAACTACTAAAAAACTAGCATGTTCAATATAGCTCAGGTAAAAAAATTACCTCTGAATTGTACAAGGATGGTTCAGGAAAACTTGACCGATGTAGGTTATTGCAGAGGAATGGAGTATGAGAGCACGGTCACGAGTAACAAAGTAAGAGTCAATTTCCTCCAGCACGTTGAGTAAAATTAGAAAAGATTGCAAGAAAAAGGGCACCTGGGTGGTACAGGAGCCGTTAACCACCAGATATTTCGCAAGTAAAGCTACAATTGGTCCTTCACTCATACGGAGGGGCAATGCTATGCAGGACAGGGACAGTATATGTCCAGGTGAAACTAAATGGTGGTTGAAAGAACTCCTTTTCCGGCACTTTTTAAATGTGGGGGTCAGCAGGTTTGGGGCTCATGCTGTGTCCCAGGACAGAATTTAGTCAATGTCCAGTGAAAATTAAAATGGTGGTTGAAGAATACCTTTTCCGGCACCTTTTTTAATCTGTGGGTAGGACAGGTTTAATGGTCATTCTGCGTTACAGGTAGATTTAGTCAATGTCCAGTGAACAACTAAAATGTGGTTGGTAAGATCATTTATTCCAGGCACTTTTTAAATGTGGGGTCATGCTGGTTTGGGGACTCATGCTGTGGCACAGGACAGGTATTTCTATGTCCAGTTCAACTAAAAATGGTGGTTGAAAGATCTATCTTTTTCCGGCCTTTTAAAATGTGCGGGGTCATGGCAGGTTTGGGAGCTCATGCTGAGGCCCGAGGACAGGTTAGTTCATTTGTCCTGTGAAAATAAAACGGTGGTTGAAAAGACTCCTTTTTCCCGGCACTTTTGAATATGTTGGTCAGACAGGTTTAATGGTAATTCTGTGGTACAGGAAATATATAGTCAATGTCCAGTGAAACTAAAATGGTGGTTGAAAGACTCCTTTTTACGGCACTTTTTAATCTGCGGTTCATGCCAGGTTTGAGGCATCATGCTTTGGCCAAGACAGGTAATTGTCATTGTACAGTGAAACTAAAATGGTGGTTGAATGATCCTTTTTCGGCAACTTTGATCTGGGTCATGCAGGTTTGGGGGCTAATGCTGTGGCACAGTGAAATGTATAGTCATCTGTCCAGTGAAACTAAAATTGGTGTTAAAAGACTCCTTTTCCGGCATTTTTTAATGTCGGGGGTCATGCAGGTTTGGGTCATGCTGTTGGCCAAGGACAGGTTTAGTCAATGTCCAGTAGAAACTATATATGGTGTTTGAAAGACTCCTTTTTCCGGCATTTTATATCTGGGGTCATGCAGGTTTGGGGCTCATGCTGTGGCCCAGGACAGGGACAGTATATGTCCAGTGAAACTAAATTGGTGGTGAAAGACTCCTTTTTCCGGCACTTTTTAAATCTGGGGGTCATGCAGGTTTGGGGCTCATGCTGTGGCCCAGGACAGGTATGGTCAATGTCCAGTGAAACCTACAATGGTGGTTGAAAGATTCCTTTTCCTGCACTTTTGAATCTGTGGGTCAGGACAGGTTTAATGGTATTCTGCGGTACAGGACAGATATAGTCAATTTCCAGTTCAACTAAAATGTGGTTGAAAGACTCCTTTTTCCGCACTTTTGAATTTGGGGGTAATGAGTTTTGGGGCTATGCTGTGGCCCAGGACCATGCCCCCCCCCACCCCCCCCCCCCCCCCATTTCTATTCTATAGTCAATGTCCAGTTCAACTAAATGGTGGTTGAAGACTCTCTTTTACGGCACCAAACTTTTTTAATTGGGGGTCATGCAGGGTTTGGGGCTTCATGCTGCGTTCCAGGAAAGGGATATTCAATGTTCAGTTCAATAAGATGATGATTTAATTCATAATGCTTCTGGCACTTTTAATTTGTGGGTGATGGCAGGTTTATCGGGTCATGCTGTGGTACAAGACAGGGATAGTGAATGTTTGTGTGGTTTTTTTCACTGTGGGCTTGTATAACCACTCTGTGTCGTTGCTAAGATGTAGCACATATCCATTTGACTGTTGTGGATGATAATTCCAGCTTCTCCAGTCCTGTTGAGTGTATGAAGACAGGTGTTGTTGCTCTCCAATAGAGCTTTAATGGTAATCGCTCATAATCGACTGCTCACTATGACTATCTTGAGATGATGGATAGACTATCGAACCATTCTCGACCGATGTCGATGGCCAACGCAATCGCTCAACACTAAACAAAAGCCATTAAAAAGTATTTACAAAGTTAAGTTAACATTCTGTGCCATGATATCATGGTGCATTATTTGTCAAGTTTAAATTTGATTTTTATGTCCCCATCAGATACTTTTTTAGCCTCTATGATACATTAGACCCTTTTGGACATGTTAAGCAGATGCTTTGGGAGCTTATATGCATTTATGTATATTCTTACTTATTGCTATTACAAAATCTGTAACAGTATATTACTATTAAAAACATTGCATATAAAAACATTAATAATCCTTGTATATCTGTTGTCATGATCTGCAATTTCCCCTGCCTTCTGCCTGTCAGCAACAACTTCATGTTCGATCCTGGAGGTTATAATCTGCTTCTGCTCTCACTGCTGTCCAGCATGGCAGCAGTTAATCCTTGTAGGACTTGTTCAGGTGCAGAAGATTTGCTCTGGCTGTTTGCTTTTAAAGACAGCTCCTTCAAACAGTCAGTGCTTGAGTCTTGATGTTGTAGAGCGAGGGTCTGCTGCACTAACTTCATGCTCTCTGAGTCCTGGTTCTTCTAATCCCTGATGAAGCCAGGTTAGCTGGCGAAACATGTTGGGCAGGTCCGATATGACGTTTTAAATTGTGATTTCTCACCTCTGTCTACAAGTGTCACCCGCTGCAGGGGTGTCACAAGGGGGCCTTATTTGTTCTGTGTCCATGAGATTAGGGACATGCCCAAGTAGTAGGCTTGGGATCCCTTACTGGAGCTAGTATTTTGCTATAGATATAAGGCTCTCCTGTTAATAGGTGGTGCTCCACAAGACTTGATAATAGAAAGGGAGTTATTCCCTCTTTCAGAAGCAAAAAGGGTTAAATGATGAGGTTAGAAATCAGGTTTTTAAATAGTGTGCATAGAGGTTATGAGTTATACATAATAAAAGTTACGTTTTAGTGTTTTACAGATAGAGAACTGATAGAGTTTAAGTTTGCCTATGGCAAAATAGTAAATATAGTGATCAAAAGTCACTCTCTGTTCTCTTGCGAGATTCACAATTTTTTGGAGATTATGTGACTGGTTCTTCTGTGACTCCTGGTTGCCTTTGCCTAGCCCTAGGACTTCCTGCCATTATTCAGGTTGGTGTCCATGTCCCTCTGTAGATCCTTCTGATTGGGCCTTGGCCCTCTAGAGATCCTTCTGGTTGTGCCGTGTCATTCTGGAGACCCTCCTGGTCATGCCGTATCCCTCTGGAGATCTTCCTGGTCGTGTCGTGTCCCTCTGGAGATCCTCCTGGTCAGTGGCCGTGTCCCTCTAGAGATCCTCCTGGTTGGTGCTGAGTTCCTCTGCAGTTCCTCCTAGTTGGTGCTGTGTTCCTCTGCAGTTCCTCCTGGTCGGTGCCATGTTCCTCTGCAGTTCCTCCTGATCGATGCCATGTTCCTCTACAGTCCCTCCTGGTCAGTGTCTGTGTTCTTCTGCAGTTCCTTCTGGTTGGTGCCGAGTTCTTCTGCATTCCCTCCAAGTCGGTGTTCCTCCTGGTGCATTCCCAAATTCCACTGGAGATTCAAGTACCTCTAGGACCCCTCCTGGTTCGTGCTCAAGCAGCTTACCTGGTCCAAGTCCCTCTGGTGTCCCTTCTGGTCCACATTGGCAGTGTCATCATCAGTGACCTCTCTGTCAGGCTCATCTGAACTTCCTTGATTCTCTGACTATTGTCCTTGTTCCTTACATTCCTGACCGTGGTTGGTCAAGCATTTGCCCCAAGGATCCACTTCCCTTTTGAATGCTTCAAGGTTCAAGGATTGTTTTATGTTCTGTGGACTGTCATCATCTATTTAATAAAGCCTTGAAATGTTACATCTGCAAGATGTTGGGAATTTTCGATTTCATCTCTAACAATGCAAAAGTCGTCAGCAGATTACAGCTTGTTGTTAATATTAGGACATTGCCTTTGTGTAACCAAGGCTATTTGTTTCCAGTTTTATGCTTTTAAACAATAACCATTTTATCATGCATCAGTATAGCAGTATGTGGTTTTTTTTTTCTTTTTTTGCAAGATAAATTGTAATTTTTATTTGTATCAATTTAGTGTACATGTAATTTATTTGGTAACTTTTATTTATTTCTTTTGAGTAAGGATTGGGAAAACATAATAAATCTGACAGTTTTAGTGATTTTTGTATGTCATTACTAGTGATGAGCGATTACGTCGACTATCGTCATCGGGTCGATAGTCGATATTGGCAATTATCAAGACGATTTCCGATAGTCGATAATAGATTATCGCTGATGACCATTAAAGTCTATGGGAGAGGAACAACACCTTCATTCTTACACCCAAACAGGGCTGGAATTAACATCCACAACAGTCAATGGATACGTGCTACATCTTGGGCAACACACTTAGGTTATAAAAGCCACAGAAAAAAAGTCACAGACCATTCACTATC
>JAODAL010052090.1:0-26220 GCA_025379985.1 Phyllomedusa bahiana
ACCATAATTCAGAACCCGGTGCCAACTACCTAATATGAAATACTTAATTTCCTATTCTTACTGAATCAGGTGAGCTAAACTGCCCTAAATTGGATAATATATTTCCTTCTAGAATAAGTGTGTAAACCCCCTAATATGAGAATACATATATTTCTATTCTTACTGAATACAGGTGATGCTAAACTGCCCCTAAATATAAGAATACATATATTTCCTATTCTTACTGAATATACATGGTGCGAAACTGCCCCTAAATATGAGAATACATATATTTCCTATTCTTACTGAATACACGTGGTGTTAATCAGTCCCTAAATATGAGAATACTTACATTTGCTATTCTTACTGAATACACGTGGTGCTAAACTGCCTCTAAATATGAGAATACATATATTTCCTATTCTTACTGAATACAGGTGATGCTAAACTGCCCCTAAATATGAGAATACATATATTTCCTATTCTTACTGAATACAGGTTGTGCTAAACTGCCCCTAAATATGAGAATTAGCATTTACAACTTCTTACTTACATCGTTTGTAAAAGAACTTATGGGGGCAAATTTCAGTTGTTCTTATTCTTCTGAAATACACCTGGCTGTGTAAATCAGTACTGTACTATGAGAATACTTACAAATTTGTATTGCCAGAATACACGTGGTGCTAAGTATGCCCTAAGATTAATACATATGTTTTCCTTTTACTTACCATGAATACTACATATGTGCGCAACTGCACGCCTTAAAATAGAAAAATGAGATAAAATTTCTAATTCTACAGCAAAAAATTAAAAAGTGATGTCTAACCCTCCTGCACTAAATTTTGAGACATTTTGCTTTACATTTGATAATTCCTTACTTTATACAATTCATGACAAACTAGTCCCTATATAGGGACTATACATATATTTCCTATTGTTACTGAATACAGGTGGTGCTAAACTGCCCCTAAATATGAGAATACATATATTTCCTATTCTTACTGAATACACGTGGTGCTAAACTGCCCCTAAATATGAGAATACATATAGTTCCTATTCTTACTGAATACACGTGGTGTTAATCAGTCCCTAAATATGAGAATGCTTATATTTACTATTCTTACTGAATATAGGTGAAGCTTAACTACCCCTAAATATGAGAATGCTTATATTTACTATTCTTACTGAATACAGGTAGTTCTAAACTGCCTCTAAATATGAGAATACTTACATTTCCTATTCTTACTGAATACAGGTGATGCTAAACTGCCCCTAAATATGAGAATACATATATTTCCTATTCTTACTGAATACAGGTGGTGCTAAACTGCCCCTAAATATGAGAATACATATATTTCCTATTCTTACTGAATACACGTGGTGCTAAACTGCCCCTAAATATGAGAATACAGATATTTCCTATTCTTACTGAATACACGTGGTGTTAAACAGTCTCTAAATATGAAGACACATATACTTCTTACTTGTGACCATAACCTAAAACCAGTGTCTCTAACCCCTGAGAGTTAACTATTTGCAAAGAGCTTGAATATTGTTGTGGCCCAGTACAAATCTTGAGAACTCTTATTTTTTGAACTACTTCATTTATGGAGAAGGAATGAGACTGTCATAAATCAAGCTACAGATGTTCAAACAAAATGGATACAGATTAGTCTAAATGAGCTCACAAGGATTCAGGTTAGAAGCAAGGTGAATAAGCTCATATTTCCTCCTCAAGGTATAAACGATAATCCTGATAATTATTACATCATTTTAATGTCACTTGGCAAATTAGCTTCAGACTTTCTTAAACTTCATCCTTGAGATGTCAAGGTTTGCTCAAAATTCAGGCATCTAGCTAGGGTTAGTCTTCTGTATGGGCCTGGGGCTTTTCTCTCCATCTCCAAGAGGGGAAAATAAAGCCATTGGAGCTCCACAAATGAGTGATTGCTCTTTATATACTTCTGATTACCATGTATTAATTGGAATATGAAACATGAACTGTTGCCAGAAATTAATCTCATGAAAGTCAGTAATAACACAACAGAGACATTTCTAAGACCTGGGAACCCAGGGAAATTTGCTAAACTCCTGAACACGGAGTATCATCAATATTACAAGGGTGGGTGGGGATAGGAAGAATTAATCAAGTGAGAAAATCTGAAGCATCAATATTCTTGCTCTACAGGGTCAGTCAATGAACTGCCTTCAGTGCTGGCTCTGTCGCCACAATCAAAGAGTCTTTAGCTGTTATCAGACACCTCCATCAGCTGCAGAAGTGGCAGCTTTCCAATAATGCTGATAGCCTGCTCCCCTGGGGTGAGGTCAGCCATTGCAGGAGATGGACACTGTCTCTGTACTGCACACATCTTGTTAGCTGACTATCAGCAAGTGGCTTCAGCCTGATCTGTGACCTTGACACTGACCTGTAGACAGCCCCAAAGATCACGGAAGGCTGAAATCAATGAGAGACCAGAGCAGCATCCGGGTGACGTTGCTGCATCTAATCTGACTCTACTTGCAGTCTAGAAATATACTGTAAGGAGAGAAGTTGGTGCACCCTCTAAGGAAAGTGCATGGTATTGTTAGGATTTTGCTGTATCTGGATTCAGTCAGTACAGCGTCAGACTGGGGTGCTTGGGGCTCACCAGTGGAATTGATTGTTGAGGCCCACTAATGGAATTGATTATTGGGGCCCAGCAATGGAGTTGATTCTTGGGGCCCACTAATGGAATTGATTATTGGGGCCCAGAAGTGGAGTTGATTCTTGGGGCTTACTAAGGGAGGTTATTTTGGGGCCCAAACTGTGGAGTTGATTCTGGGGTTTAAAACTGTGAGGTTAATTTGGCACCAAATGTGGAGTTGATTCTTGGGGCCCAACTCTGAAATGTATTCTTGGGGTTCTCCAGTGAAGTTGTTTCTTGGGCTCCACCAGTGGAGTTTATTCTTGGGCCCACCAGTGGAGATAATTCTTGGGGCCTACCAGTGGAGTTGATGTTTGAGGCCCACCAGTGGAGTTGATTCTTGGGGACCACCAGTGGAGTTGATTCTTGGGGCCCAACAGTGGGTTGATTTTTGGGGGCCCCCAGTGGGTTGATTCTTGGGGCTCCCAGGGGGAATTCTTTTTTGGGCCCACAGGGCCAACAGGAAGTTGATTCTTGGGCACCATGGGAGTTGATTTTTGGGCCCACCAGTGGAGTTGTTTTTGGGGGCCCACCAGTGGAGTGGTTTTTTTGGGGCCCCCACCAGTGGGTTGATTTTGGGGCTACCAGTGGAGTTGATTTTTGGGCCCACCATGGAGATGTTTCTTGGGGCCCCACAGGGAGTGTTTTTGGAGCCCAACCCTGAATTGATTCTTAGATTCTTGGGCCCCAGTGGATTTGATTTTTGGGGCCCCAGTGGAGTGGATTCCCTTGGGGCCCACTTATGGAGTTAAATCTTGAGGTATCCGTGGAGTTGTTTTTTTGGACCCCCCAGTGGAGTTGTTCTTGGGGCCCCCAGTGGTGTTGTTTTTTGGGGCTCACAGGGATTTGTTCTTGGGGTTAACCAGTGGAGTTGATTCGGGGGCCCCCACCAGTGGAGTTGATTTGGCACCCAACCAGTGGAGTTGTTTTTGAGGCCACAAGGGGAGCTGACTTTGGAGCCCCCCCGTGAAGTTGTTTTAGGACCACGTGGAGTTGTTCTTGGGGCCCACCGTGGAATTGATTCCTGGGGGGCCCCTGTGGAGTTGATTTTGGGGCCACCCGGGGATTTGTTTTTGAGGCCCCCCAGTGGAGTTTATTTTTTGGGTTTCCCCCCAAGGGAGTTATTTTGGGGCCCACAGGGAGTTGATTTTTGCATCCCCTAGTGGAGTTGTTTTTGGGGGGGCCCTCCAGTGGAGTTGATTTTGGGCCCCTAAGAAAGTGTTTTCTTAAAGCCCCCAAATTTGGAGCATTTTTGGGGCCCTCCGGGGGGTTGATCTGTGGGGCCTACCGTGGGGTTCTTTTGGGGCTCACCCTACAGCTACTGTACGTGCTGCCATACCCCCCTCTTGTTTTCTGCCTCCCTATTCCCCATAAAAAGCAGCCCCAAGTTTGACATGCCAGGGGACCATTTTTCCCCGGTGCAAAGGAGGGTTCCCATGCTCCCGTGGGCCCCTCTGCCTGGCCCCAGAGTATATATTCACAAAAGGACGGCCCTGCACTATTTTCCACGAAAAAAAACTACGCGTAGTAGCACCTAAATATCAGTAAACAATCAGTGAGATTTTTTTTTTGAATCTATTGGGATTTTTAAAAAAAAATTTTTTAAAAATGGGAGAAAGACACAAACTAACCCGCAAAATTTCTCTGGTTTATAGATTTTCCTTTACATTTAAGTTAATTTTGGAAACATCCTTTTCAAAAATTTAAACCAAATGGTGTGGATTTACAAAAAAAATGCTGCAGATTCTACAAATTTTCTGTGACAAATTTGGGTCGCCCCTATTTAATTTAACCTGACGGAGTTTTAAAAAACAGTGGGGGAAAAAAGTATTTTGTCAGGTACCAATTGTGCAAGTTCTCCCACTTAAAAAGATGAGAGAGGCCTGTAATTGACATCATAGGTAGACCTCAACTATGAGAGACAAAATGATAAAAACAAATCCTGCTTTGGAAAGAATTTATTTGCAAATTATGGTGAATAATAAATATTTGGTCAAACAAGCAAAATTTCTGGCTCTCAAAGACCTTTAACTTCTTCTTTAAGAAGCTCCTCTGTCCTCCACTCATTACCTGTAGTATCAGCACCTGTTTGAACTTGTTATCAGTATAAAAGACACCTGTCCACAACCACAAACAGTCACACTCCAAACTCCACTGTGGTGAAGACCAAAGAACTGTCGAAGGAAGCCAGAAACAAAATTGTAGCCCTGCACCAGGCTGGGAAGACTGAATCTGCAATAGGCAGGTAGCTTGGTGTGAAGAAATCAACTGTTGGAGCAATAATTAGAAAATGGAAGACATACAAGGCATTTTTAATACAATGCAATTCAATGCAAACATTTTTCATGTGTTTTTTATTTTATTTTGTAAGGGTGGTTTCACACAGTGTTTTCTGGATAAAAATCTACTTCAGTATGTGCTGTATTTTTTTTAAACAAATCCAGGAGAAAGTTGAAAAGGAATGAACCATATAAGGAAGTACATATGTCTTCTCCTGGCTTTGGTGCAAAAAACGACATCATAAACTACAGTGGCTTAAAAAAAGAAAGCTGTATGTGAAACCACCTTGTAAACACGGCAGGGACAAAATACCACCGCCATAAACACTACAAAGAGATGACAAAAACATAAATGAAGCATATGTTTGTAGATTTTTTTAATAAATTGTCATGTACTTTAACCCCTTCCCACTGAAGCGATTTGTGTTTATGCCGCGTTTGCTTTTTCCTCCCCAGTTTCATAGCTTTTTTATTTTTTAATCTTCATAGATGTATGAAGGATTGTTTTTTATGCGACAAAATTTACAAAAAATGCATGAAAAGAAATATAAAAACCCACAATTTCTATGGGGGTTTCATCTCATATATAAATAATATAGCATCTGTATTCTGCAGGCCGGTACAATTCCAGTGACACCAAATTTTTAGAGGTTTATTATGTTTTAGTGGTTTTAAAAAAAAGGACTTTTTTATGTTCTAAATTTGCATGGCATCATCATTTTCTGTCACCAGTCCATCGATGGAAAATTAGTGTGGTTGAATTTTTTTAAGTATAGTTTTCATTGACATTATAATGGGGAGGCAAAAATGGACCAAATAACACAATTTTGACATGGGTTATTTTTTTCTCTACGATGTTCACTGTAAGGAATACATAGCCATAACTTTTTTATTGTTATACGTAAAATGACAATATGGGTATTTTAAACTTGTATTATTTTTTAATTTGTTTTGCTTATTAAAATTTTTTTTTCTTTTTTCGGTTGTTTCCCCGGCTTTTAAATTTCGGGACGTATTTGCCCCCAATTACGCCGGGTTTTATGGGGGGGGGCGGGGGGGCCCGGGAGCACACCCGGGCCCCCTAGACCTCATTTTACCCCGGGGATATACGCCGTGAATAAAGCATGTCACTTCTCTCCCCGCTGCCCAAATTTTGCGAGGGGGAGAGGAGAGTGTCTAGTTTTCTATGGAATGTGAATTACCCTAATGACTGGGGGGCGTTTGCCCGTATTTGCCAGTCGGCGCGAAATTTTCGGGGGCCCGGGTTTTGTCCCTTTTAAACCGTGGGGAAAAATACCTACCCGATTTTTTAGTCCCCTTTTGGGATTTTTAAGGACCAGGCTTGTACACTGTTCTGTAATGCTAATTTATTGCAGAAAAGTGTACAATATTGGCTCTCCTAAAACACCCTATAGCAGGGTGGTTGCCACCCTACAATTTTGTTTTAGTAATGGAGGGCAGATTGGGCAATGGAATGGTGTGCAGCACTGGTCCTTCATCCCTTAAGGGCCGTTCACACGGCTTATTTCGGCGCGGATTGGAGCCGTACTGCGCGCCGGATTTGCGCTGCAGTACGGCGCCAATCCGTCGCCATAATTACGGTAATCCACCGTTCTCATAGAGAACGGTGGATTCCGTCGCTCCGGGGATTCCGGGGAGAAAGTGACATGCACATTATCCAGGCGCAATACGCGCCTTGGATAATGGAAGTCTATGGGGCCGGCGGGCCGCGCCCCCGCCCCGCCCCCGATTCAAGATGGAATTGAGAGCGCAATCCGGCTCGCAATTCCGTCGTGAATAAGCAGTGTGAACACGGCCTTACATGCCATGATCATGTTAACTGACAAATCTTAGAGGTTAAAGTTCTGGAATTGGAGCTGATCCCGGTGGCTCACTGCAGGTCTCAGATATAGTCAACTGCTTTTAAGTGCCACATATGGACCTCATAATGTTACTATATATCATGTGTCGCTTAGGGTATGTTCACACGGGGTAATTTCGGCGTGCATTTTGCGTCATATTTGTGCTCTAATTGCGCCGAAATTATGGTAACACATAGTTCTCATAGAGAACTATGGATTACGCCTGCTCTCCCCACTCGTACAATACGATTGTATTGTACACGCGGGGAGATAAGTGACATGTCAATTATTCGCAGCGAATATGCACTGCGAGTAATAAGTGTCAAGGGGACCGGCGGGTTGCCAGCCCCCCCGGCGCAGACACGATGTACTGCGGCGCATACTGTACTATACAGTACATCGTGTGAACATAGCCTTAGGTGTAAAAATAAACATTGGACCGCAGCAGTCCTATGCAAAAAATTTAAAACTACATTACAAAAATTGTCCTTGTCTAGCTGTGTGACAGATCCTTGTTTGGCAGGGCAGACTAATCTTATTTTACTTCAGCTGTTACCTCTCTGTACCTAGTCTCACTATGACTGATTACCTCTATCCAATATATCGGTATGAGCTAACACCAAACTAGGAAATAAAAAGTCATGACAGACCTGAGGAAGCAAGGTATAAACCTCGTAAAACGCATAGTCCTGTTCTACTTTGATTTTTACCTATTTCCAGTGTTTTATATCTTCCTGTATCCATATGTAAATTGCTGTGTTATGAGCAATTATCTACATCGGAGCAATAGGCAAATCTAAAAAAAAATTGAAAATACTTTACGAGCTATTGATTTTATGTTGCCTAGTCCGGGGTTAGCCCATACCAATCTAGTGGATAGAGGTGATTAGTCTTGGTGCGCCTAGACAGACCTTTCTTTCCGAAAGACTGTCTGAATTCAAATAGCACACTTTCCCTCAAGTTACGGTATATCTCGATCATCCTATGACACTGCGGATTAGAGAAAAAAGAAGTGGCTGCATGGGACTATTCTTATATAAGCGAAAGGGATTACCTGTGTTGCACCAGTGCTTTGTGCTACAATAAAAGGTGAGATACTTGAAACTATTCTTTTTTGCTAATTGCCAATAGAGTCGATACTACACAAGAAACTGCCTTCTCCTCTTCCCTTTCTTTTGTCATTTTCTGTGTTTTCTCCTGAGTGTCGTAGAATATCTCCCTAGTCTCACTACAAATAGTAGGTAATGACATAATGATTGTTCTATTGTTCTCTCCTCAGGGATAGATAAGCCTACACTAGACCATGAGCAATAAGGTATGTTCACACGGCATATTGGGGCGCTTACTGTACGTGCCGCAATACTCCGGGTGCTTTGGAAGCACGCGCTGAACAGAGCGTAAGTCCAAAGCCCGGGGGGCGGCCCCATTCACTTCTATTGTCAGCGGCACGTAAGCAGCGCGAACAATTGATATGTCACTTCTCTCCCCAGGCGTACGGTACGATTGTATTGTACGCCCGGGGAGACGATGCATAATTAAATAGCTCTTTTGAGTCCCTAGAAATCCCGTAATTGCGGCACCTGTATTAAAGCACAAAAACGCCGAAATGCAAAAGAAAATACGCTCAAAAATAAATACCCTTTGCATAAAGGAAATAGGGTATCTTTTTCTGCACTAAGAGAGGGTGGGTTCTCCAAATTTTGGGTAATTGCTAATAATATTTACACTTTCTTACCAGAAAACCAAAGAAAAGACCTTATTAGGTAATTGCTAATAATATTTACACTTCTTATACCAGAGACAACCAGAAAAGACCATAAAGCAATCTTCTCACTTCTGTGCTACCAGAGCTCACAGAAGTCAGAGAGAGTAATGTACATGGAGGAACTTTTAAAAATCATATATAAAAAAAACACAACCACCCAACTAAAAATAAATTCCATATAGTAGTCACATATTGATTGTCAATATGTGAAAAGAAAAATTCTGATGTCCTGAGTCACGCTCTTTTAAATATCTGACCTGCGCATGAAGTTAGCATTTTATCAATGTCGTGAAAGTTGTAAGCTTGGAGCTCAGGACAGGAAAATTGTGTGGGAAATAGTATTTGGTTAATATAGGATTGTCTAGAATGGCACATTGTATCAATCCTAGAAGCATAGGTCCAGTCATTTCAACAACTAAATTTAAGCAATGTATTTAATCACTAAAGGGGTTGTCTCACTACATTGATTCATCTTACCTTAGTACTGTTTTCTTAGTTTTACTTTGAATTCAGGGGTGTGTTTACTGTCTTCTACTAGGCTGCAGTAGAAGCCAGGTCTGTAGCTATAGCAACCAGTGCTGGCAACCTATCAAGATAGATCAAACAGGTCTGTAGCTATAGCAACCTGAGGAGCTGATGCATCCCATACAAGAGGAAATATCTAGGAATAGGTAGGACACTGTTAATGGACATACATAGCAAAGTGACTTGTTTTTGCAAGATCTTTAACATAAAAAGCAATCCTTGTAGTGAGACAACCCCTTTAACTGACAGCAAGCAGAGATCTTAAAAAAATTGAGGACATAAAGCAAAGTATATTGGAACGTTATCCAACTTATTGTTGTGCACGGCTAAGGCTATAGGGCATGTTCACATGTAGTGTTGAGTCTGTGTGAACATACGCTTTGAGATACTGTTGTAAACCAAACGTCCTCAAACAAATATATAATAATTAGCAATTTGATTTACATTGCTTTTAACTTGAAACACGCATTGGCGTTCACACGAGTGATCAATGATGCGTGTCTCATTGCGTCTTTTGCATCCGTTTCAAAAATTGAGAAGTAAATTCTTGGTCCGAAAGACGCAGCAGGAGCCCTATGTAAAACGATAGGGTGCGATCCTGCTGCATCCAAACACGCCGCTGTGTGTTGGATACATGTTGGATCCGTTTAGGATCCGATCGACGCTGCGTTCGATCCAAAACCGGATCCAAAAACGTCATGTGAACGGCCCCTTATCCACATGAAACTGTACACATAGAGGAAATATCATAGTAGCTAATGCAGAAAGAGGAAAGATCTTCTACTTAGTTTGTCATGCCAAAACAATTTTATTGTGGCAGAAATGTGCAGAGAGCAGTTGCCAGTTCTCTTGCCCCACTCTTCATAGCAGGTCATACAAAGTGCATTACTCAGCAGGGGGCGGCAGTGAGCACAGGGGTAGCTCCTTCCAGGTTAATGAGAATATGAATTCATTGTTCAATCTTGAGAAGATACATGATAATTAGTGAAACTTTATAACGTCTTTTTTGCTTATTGTATGAACCTTACTGAACCTTTGATGGTAATAGCTCTGTAAATAAACAGCTCACCCCACTTGCTGTCACTGTTTATTGCATGCAACAGGCGTTTTCCTGTGATTTCTACAATTTCTGTCTTCTTTTGTCTTAATACAGCAAATAGTGAGCTAGTCAACAAGCAGCTTCATGCATTTTACACAGAGTAAGATAGGTTCAGCAGCAGTGCTCTATGAAAGAAGCAGCTACATTTTCATGTGTATTTCTGACATTGAAAAACGTGTCATCCGATGTGTTTTCAACAAGTATTTCACATGCTTATTGATTTGGTTTACTCATGTTTTACAGTCAGAAACAAGACCCATTCATTCCAAAATGTTTTTGGATTCGGATCTGCCTTAAAAACCACATACAAATGTTTTGGGTGCATGTTACATAAGGCTTTTAGCTATCTCCATTGACATCAGTAGTAAATTTCCACATTTTTCCACGTGGAATACGACCAGAGAATGAACATGTTCAAAGTTTTTTTTACCGCGCATTGGTTTTGAAAACCACATGTATTTTTATTAAGGTCAATAGGAATTGTTTTCTTTTAGATGAGTATTTCAAGTCAGAATCCACATGAAATGCACCTAGAAATACTCATCACGTGGACAGAGCCTAAGGTTTTCTTTGTACGCTCAAGACTGGATCACACAGCAAAATACCACATGGATTTTGGCAGCAAAACTTTTGAATCCAGATTCCATCATATCTTAATGGTAACCTACGCTGTAGTTCACGAACCAAGACTTGGGTTTTCCACTTGTATATATGCTTGCAATTTATAGTAGACAGGGCATGGATTGGCCCCATTAAAGGTGTGTTCCAATGAGCGCTTTTCAGAGCTGCAGGGAACCTCAGGCTAGCTATCAGCTTGAAGAAAATAAGGAGGGTGTCACTTCCCATTTCTATGACAGCTCCAAATATAGCTAATCTGCAATGCTGAAAAGTGCTTATGGAACGCCCCTTTAAATTGTGCTAACATGCATGAATAACCAAAATATGTCACATGTAAAGTTAAAATATGCGGCAGAAACCAGAGTATTAACTCAAATGTCTTTTTCAAAGGATAATTCTTCATGTTCGCAAGACCTAATACAGTATCTCACAAAAGTGAGTACATTCCTCACATCTTTGTAAATGTTGTATTCTATCTATTCATGAAGATATGACACTTGATGAAATATAAAGTAATCCGTGTACAGCTTGTATAACAGTGTAAGTAACATAATTGTGCACACCCCTAAATGAAAATGGACAAGTTGTGCCCAAAATGTCAATATTTTGTATGGCCACCACTATTTTCCAGCACTGCCTTAACTCCCTCTGGGTCATGGAGTTCACTAGAGCTTCACAGGTTGCAGCTAGAAACTCCTCCATCACGGAGCTAGTGGATGTTAGAGACCTTGCGCTCTTCCACATTCCATTTGAGGATGGCCCACAGATACTTCATAGGGTTTAGGTCTGGAGACATGCATGGCCAGTCCAGCATCTTTAGCATCATTTTCTTTAGCAAGGCAGTGATCAACTTGGAGATGTGTTTAGGGTTGTTATCATGTTGGAATGCTGCACTATGGCCTAGAAGGGAGGGGATCATGCTATGCTTCAGTATGTCACAGTACATGTTGGCATTCATGGTTCCCTTAATGAATTGTAGCTTCCCACAACTGGCAGCACTCATGCACTCAGCACTCATGACACTCCCACCACCATGCTTGACTGTAGGCAAGACACACTTGTCTTTGTACTCCTCACCTGGTTGTCGCCACACACGCTTGACACCATCTGAACCAAACAAGCTTATCTTGGTCTCTTCAGACCACTGGACATGGTTCCAGTAATCCATGCCCTTAGACATTTGTCTTCAGCAAACAGTTTGTGGGCTCTCTTATGCATCATCTTTAGACAAGGTTTCCTCAAGGGACGACAGCCATGTAGACCAATTTGATGCAGTGTGCGGCGTATAGTCTGAACACTGACAGGCTGACCTCCCACCCTGTGACCTCTGCAGCAATGTTGGTAGCACTCATACATCTATTATAAAATGACAATCTCTTTATGTGACGCTGAGCACCTGAAATCAACTTCTTTGGTCGACCATGGCAAGGTCTGTTCTCAGTGGAACCTGTCTTGTTAAACTGCTGTAGAGCCTTGGCCACCGTACTGCAGCTAAGTTTTAGGATGTTGGCAATCTTCTTATACTACTAGAGCAGCATTGGGGATAGAGCAGATGGGTATCATTTTTTTACTGCAGGAGAGTGGGGGGAGCAGTAGGGATATAAATTTGTTAGTTGCATAGCTTGTAAGACCAAAAGACAGAAGTCCACCCAGTTCAGCCTATTGTGCTATAGTGTTGATCCAGAGGAAGGCAAAAACCCATGAGGTATAAGCCAGTTGTCCTCATTTTAGGGGAAAAAATCCTTTCCGACTTTGACTGGGGGAAAATTTTTGCGATTGGGTAAGTAACTGGCTAAGAAAACAAAGGGTGTTGATTAGTGGTACATACTCAGACTGGATCCCTGTTACTAGTCGGGTACCAAAGGGGTCAGTATTGGTCCCTATCCTCTTTAATATTTTCATTAATGACCTTACACAAGTATTGCACAGTAGAATATCGGTCTTTACAGGTGATGCAAAACTGCGTAAAGTAATCAACACAATAGAGGATAATGTTTTATTACAAAGGGATCTGGATAAGTTGGAGGCCTGGGCAGAGAAATGGCAGATGAGGTTTAACACAGATAAATGCATATGTTGAATCACCTCTTTCATCTCTTGATAACCCATGACAAAACTATATGTCATGGCGTCATCCAGGGTGTACAGAGTGGGTTCACTCGCTTATAGCTATATAACTCCTATCCCAGCCAATTAACCCCATAAATGCCTCCTCCGTCGCCCAATCACCCACCTGAAATGGAATCTCAGGAGCCATTCAGACATTACTGAAACCAACTGAATAAAATTAGCATATCATTCATACCACATAAAGAACTCTATAAAAAGCAACCTTCCAAAACTCTTGTGCAGCTGCATTTTTTTTTCAAACTCCACAAAGAATGTTTTGGTCCTCCGATGCATTTAATGTTACCATTACAGAAATACAACCTGTTCCACAAAAATTCAAGCCTCATATATCTATGTTGATAGAAAAATAAAAAAGTTATAGCTCTCATAAGAAACCAAGGAAAACAACAACAAAAAAACAAAGATAGGTGGGTTCTCTAGGGTTTAAAGCGGTTGTATAATCATCTAAACCTTCAGCTGAGGCATGTGACCACTGCACTCAATCAGACAGAAGGTAAACAGAAGACCAGTGAAAGCCAGCACTGGTCACGGAATAAGGTGCCTATAGGTTTATTTTTTTTATAGTTCTATTGGCCACCAGTAGCTTATTATTCAAATTTTAGATGATCTTGAAAACCCCTTTGAGTTCCTTATTAAAGGGAAACTGCCAAGAGAAAGGAGTATTTTTCGTTAAAGCCAATATTCCTGGAAAAATATGTTTTTTAGAATTTTTGGCAATTTTTTTTTTACTTTGGCAGTTCTATGCAATTAAAAATTACATATAAAATATTATCCTTCTCTTACTGTGAGAGAACTTTTGTCTTACTTTATGTCAGCTGCTACTTATCTCTATCTCTTATTGCAAATACTAGATAATGACATAATGATTGCTCTATTGTTCTCTCTACAGTGATAGATAAGATTAGACTAGACCATGAGAAATGCATGAAAGGGAAATAGGGTAATCTTTTCTCTGCTCTGAGGAAAAGAGGGGAGGAGGGGTTCCTTCATACTTATCAGGTAACTGCTGATAATATTTACACTTCTCAGACCAGAGCCAAGCAGAAAAAAACAACCATAAAGCAATCTTCTCACTGCTGTGCTATCAGAGCTCACAGAAGGGAAGTCAGAGAGAGTAATGTACATAGGGGAACTTTATTATAAAATTATATAAAAAGAACCCCAACTAATTAAAAAATCTATATAATAGTCGCATACTGGATAGTCAATATTTTGATGGTAGTGTACCTTTAAATTCAATGGTAAAAATCAGCAAAAAATCATCAGTTTACTCACAACATAAATTGACATGCTGTGACTATAAAATTCGCACCCCAGGTCAATTTATGTTCTGGGCAGATTTTCTTCCATTCCGTGTGGATGAGATTTGTCAAATAAATCTCATCCACTTTGCTTCAACCCAGCTGCAATGTAGGTTTCCTGCAACAAAAACTATATAGTATTCAACCTATGTGAAATCACTCTTATGTTATGTATTAAGACTTTCTTTGTTGATCATAGCAACCAATTAGAGATCCACTTTCCTTTTTTTAGAGCACTATATGAAATGAAAGGGTAGCTGGTTTCTATGGACTACAAAGACAGTCTTAGGCCTAGACAGTTTTCATACATAAGGCCCAGGGTATCTACACTGCAGATTTTCTGTGGCAGAAGAAAATGTGTACCAAATCTTTTGAATATTGTCGCGGATTTGCCGCAGATTATGTTTATGTAAAATGAAAAAATATATGCATTTATTCAAAATATGCAGTCGTGTATTTAATAGCAAATCCGCAATAATAAACTTCCACTGTGGATTTGACGTGGATTTTGATTTCCCCTTTGAAGTCAATGAGGAAAATCCACAATAGATCCTTAGTGCATCCACAGTATAAATTGACATGCTGCAGATTTAAGATCCATGCCACAGGAATTTCCGCAGTATGTGGATGAGATTTCTTCATATTTCACTAACTTTAATGCTATTGAAGTAAGCTACAGATTGTGGTCCTGCTTCTTCTAGGGGTGTGCAATAGAGATATATAGGAGAAGGATCTCTCTATGTTTGTGAACCTATGATCGCAAAACTGATGAGAAATGTTAGGTACAGCCAGAAACAGTACTTGTGTACACCAAAGCTTATTGGGAAAAGTCACCAGAAAGTACAGGTAAGCTATGAAAATAAGGAGGCTATGTCTTTCCATGACATCACTTAGATATGAGATCTTCAAAGGACCAATCCAAGTTTTTTTTTTCCTTAATTCATTAGACAGTAGTAACCAGTAATTTTTGTTTACCTGAAGCTGAGTATAGGATTGCTCACTGTTGCAACAGAGTCATGTGACCAGCACTCTGAGTCGCTGAAACCCACCAGGTTGTTTCACAAAATGAATCCTCATGATTTCGGGGGGTGGTTAAATCAGTTCATGGGAATTCGAGACATTAATTTCCTGCACATCAAAAGCCATGTCTTTCATTCAATCAGAGTGCAGGTCACTCATGACCCAATAGAACACTGTTGCATCAGTCAGAAATCCTGTACTCAGCTGCAGTTTAGAAAATGTTTTTTGGTACACCATAGTGCCAGACCTAAGAGAAAAAAAAAAAAAAAACCTGGAATAGTCCTTTAAGTGCTTCACTTATCAAGCATGAAATAAAATAACTGTTTTTGGGGTTTCTAGAAAACCTAGGTAAAATTGAACCTCATTTCACACATGGTAGATTTGCATTGAACTTTTCTATAGATTTGTGCAAGAAATCGTAAAAAAATTTTGGGGTAAAGAAAAAAATAACCCCTCCTTTAAAAACTTGGTTTTTTTACTTTGTAAAGGAAGTTCTCGCCTCTGTTTTTGGTGGGGGTTAGGCACATAAAAGGGGGCAAAAACCATGTGGCTCCTGCCTGAAGCGGAATCCAAGGAAGATCCGCTTCAAAGAATGAACATGTCCATTGCACATGGACATTTGAAATCCATGGTGTGGAAAATCCGCATGTTAGTGCACATTGTGAACTACAGCGCAAACTGCACAATTATAAACTCTACATTGTAAAGTGCTGCGAAATATGTTGGCGCTATATAAATAAAGATTATTATTATTATATTATCAAACTGCATGAATGAATAGAAAACACTTTCATGAGGGTTCGATTTTGGAATTTTGACACCAGTAATTTTACCCTTAGGCAATGTTCACACGATGTACTGCGGCAGGTACCGTAGGCGCCGCAGTACATCGTGCCTTTCGGGAGCGCGCTGATATGCGCGTACCACCCGTGGCAGCCCGCCAGCCCCATTGACATTCATTACGTATTTGCCGCAAGTAATTGGGATGTCACTTATCCCCCAGCATCGCATTTTACAAGCGGAAAAAGGAGGGTAAATTCTCTATGAGAACTATGGATTACCGTAATTTCTTGCTCATATTAGAGTGCATATACACGGCGAAATGCGTGCCGAAATTACCCCGTATGTACATACCCAGCTTGTCCCCACGGTACAGGCTATTTGTCGGTTTTCTATTGAAGTCTATGGGGGAGTGTTGCTTGTCGGTTTTCAGACGGTTTGTAAAACCGCAAACCGTCTGAAAACCGACAAGCAACGCTCCCCATAGACTTCAATAGAATATCTGTGCAGCAGTCCCCACTGCATGGATTTTCTGCCGGACAGTTTTATACACCGCCGGCGGTCCGAAAAACATAGAACATGTTCATTCTTTCGGGCGAACACGAACATGTGGATGCGAAGGGGGACAAAAGCCACCACACTGCATGCCAAAAAAAGACTACATACTGGCCAGCATTTCCGACAGGTATTTGGTCTTTGCTGTGTAAACACACCCTTGGCTATGTCCACACAGCTTAATTGCGGGGCGTAATTATGCCCCGCAATTACGCCGTGTGGACGAGGGCAGGGCGGGGGCGGGAGCGGGGGGCCGGCACCTCGTCGGCCCATAGACTATCATTACTAGTGGCGCGTATACGCCGTTAGAAAATGACATGTCAGTTATCTCCCACCGCGGCAGATTCGCCGAGCAGGGAGAGGAGACGTAATCCATAGTTCTCTATGAGAACTGTGGATTACCGTAATAAATGGGATGTATTCCAGCCTTAATTCGCACAGTACGGCGCGTTATTATGGACTGAAATACGTCCCATTTTAAGCTTTGTGAACATAGCCTAACAGTAACAGGTACGTGGAGGAGATTTTATAAATCTCTTCCCCTGCGGTAGATTTGTAACCTGCAGTGTTGATTTGAAAATCTACATCATGTCACATCTTGTTGCAGATTTACACAACAGATTTCAGTAAATCTATACATGGCAGAGTTTCCCACTATTAACTTCTAACGCGAATCTGGGGCAAATCTCCAGCGGACTGGCAGGTGGATTCACCTCTTGGAGACAGCTCTCTCTTAGCTCTTGCCTAAGCCTCTATGTTCATTTGTTCCCTTTACTTCCTTGTTAATGATATATTGATGTATATATATATGTATATGAATGCTTGCTTTGCCGATTAGCTCCTTATCACTCTTCATTTCACAAAACAATCCGTCACCGTTGTACATGGTGCGAACAAAAGACTAGAATTCGTTGTGTTGTGCGTGAAATGTATCTATTCCAGCCCTTCCACCATGTATTCCTGTTCCACACCTAGTCCACTCGCTCTGTAAATATTCACCTTCATCTCCATGACAACTAATTCCGTAAGTTGGGTGTGAATGAAGACTCAGGTGATTTGTGTGTTCCGCTCAGGAACCCCGGCTATAGTGATTCCTGCTTCTACTGTAAAAGCCTCTGCTTGTCTGGCTCTCTTGTTGCCTCAGGCTTCAGGATCTTCCTGTCAATACAAACATTTCCTCTCTAAACCCTTTGATAGATTTTACAAAGTGATTAACCTTTTAGGAACTGATCTTTCTGTTGAATACAGAGCACTTGGCGATCAATGTACCTGTAGCGGCCTCGACTCCTGGCCTGCTGTTTGTGGTCTGACTACGTTGGTGCAATATATCATCAATACAAATGCTGAGCAACTACGTTCAGGTATCAGTAGACTTCCCAGCTTGGAGCCACCTAGTAGAAGTGCGTCATACTACTAGAATCAAGCTCATGTATAGAGAGGCCTGGATGCTTTTCATGACATCCCTCCTAAATACTTTAAAGCCTCCCCAACAAAGACCACGGGGCTAATACAAAAAGACAGCCAGAAGGAGTTTTCCTGGGAAAAAGACACAGCATGCCCTGTACTGAGACCCTGCAGGTCGTGACCTTTAACGAGGCCTGGTCACTTGGGTTACACCACCACTGAAGATTACTGCTAGCCCAAAGGACGAAGGTCACCAGATAATGAAGTGGCCAGTATTGGCTTTCTGCCACTCACACTTCAGTTTGGGCTAATATAAGCGTGGGAAAACTGCAGCCATTCGATAAACACAGCTGATCATCATGTTATTAACATATTTTGTCGTCTGCTGTAATTCTGTGTCCTAAAGATACCCATGCTGGCACATAAGGTGACTGCACAAAGGATACGATCCATTTACACATGGCCTGGCCTGGGCACCAATTTATTATTGTTATACCAGCACACAATGTCATCAGCAGATTTCCAAAGAACATGAACTGAGCATTTGTCGAATGCATATGATACATTGGGAATTTTTGTCATTCATTATATACTGAATGTCAGGCTGTATTATTAAGGACACACTTAGCACGATTGTGATTTCTTTCCTCGAAAACATTTGTTACATGCAGCAAGACAGCCGGAGTGTGCCATATTTTATTACTGGATCTAGGGCTCATGCGCACAGCCGCATTATAGCTGCGTACAGGTTCTACAGAGCCGTGATAAGCCGTGGAAGTCTATGAGGCCACCCAATTTCACACAGAGTCACTCCATATGAATCCGACAGATAAAATTGTGACATGCTCTATCAGATGTTGTTTTACAGATGTAATCTTACCTATAATTATTGCTTCTAGGGGAGAATAATTCCATAATATGGTACCGTACCTAAAGCTGTGTAGTATTGATGGCTCAGCCAAGCCTGACAGATTTTTTCAATTGATATAGATGGCAATAAAATGTAATATCTATCTATCTATCTTTGTATATACACACATATACATACATACATACATACATATAAATATATATATATATATATTTATATATATATATGTGTGTGTGTATATATAAAGATAGATAGATAGATAGATAGATAGATAGATAGATAGATAGATATAACATGTATATACAGTTGAAACCAGAAGTTTACATACACTATATAAAAAGACACATATGCGTGTTTTTCTCATGTCTGAGAAAAACATGTCATCTGACATAATATCAAAATAAACCTTACCTGTTTTACATCAATTAGGATTACCAAAATTATTTATATTTTCCCAATGCCAGAATAATGAGGGAGAGAATTTTTTTAAGGCATTTTATTACTTTCTGCAAAGTCAATAGTTTACATATATTCGGATTACTATGCCTTTAAACAATTTGGGACAGCCCATATGATGATGTCATGTCTTTGGAAGCTTGTGATAGGCTTATTGGCAACATTAGTTAATTAGAGACACAGCTGGGGATGTATTTTAATTGCACACCAGAAACACATGTCTTCTGTGTGTAACATCATGGGAAAGTCTTAAAGAAATCAGCCAAGATATCAGGAAGAGAATTGTGGACTTGCATAAGTCTGGTTCATCCTTGGGTGCAATTTCCAGATACCTGAAGGTGCGACGTTCATCTGTACAAACAATTATACACACAAGTACAAACAAGATGGGAATGTCCACTGATCATACCGCTCAGAAAGGAGACAGGTTCTGTGTCTTAGAGATTAACTTGCTTTGGTCTGATATGTGTATATGAACCCAAGAACACAAGCAAAACACCTTGTGAGGATGCTGGTGGAATCTGGTAAGATTGTGTCATTATCCACAGTGAAACGAGTACTATTTCAACATGGACTGAAAGGCCACTCTGCCAGGAAGAAGCCAGTACTCTAAAAGAAACATATAAAAGCCAAATTAATGTTTGCAAATGCACACAGAAACAGTCTTACATTTTTGGAGAAATGTCCTTAGGACTGACAAAACTAAAATTGAATTGTTTGGCCATAATGACCATCGTTATGTTTGGAGGAAAAACATAACGTTTTGTAAATGTTATATTATATCTTTTCATGAGACACTTTGATACAATGTAACGTAGTCAATGTACAGCTTGCATAACGGTGTAAATTTGGTGTACCCTCATAATAAATCAACATACAGCCATCAATGTCTTAACTGCTGGCAACAAAAGTGAGTACACCCCTCAGTGAAAATGGACAAATTGTGCCCAAAGTGTCAATATTTTGTGTGGCCACCATTACTTCCCAGCACTGCCTTAACCCTCTTGGGCATGGAGTTCACTAAAGCTTCACAGATTGCCACTGGGATCATCTTCCACTTCCGTTTGAAGATGCCATACAGATGCTCAATAGGGTTTAGGTCTGACTCTGAAGACATGCCTAGCCAGTCCAACACCTTTACTCTGATTTTCTATAGGAAGGCAGTGGCGGTGTTGTGGAGGTGTGTTTGAGGTCATTATCATGTTGGAATACTGCCCTGCGACCCAGTTTCTGAGAGGAGGGATCATGCTCTGCTTCAATATGTCACAATACATGTTGGCATTCATGGTTCCTTCAATGAACTGTAGCTCACCACAGCGGGCAGCATTCATTTAGCCCCAAACCATGACACTCCCATCACCATGCTTGACTGTAGGCAAGACACACGTCTTTGCACTCCTCACCTAGCTGCCACCGCACACACTTGACACCATCTGAACCAAATAAGTTTATCTTGGTCTCATCAGATCCCAGAACATGGTTCCAGCAATCCATGTCCTTAGTCTGCTTGTCTTCAACAAACTGTTTTCTGGCTTTCTTGTGCCTCATCTTTAGAAGAGGCGTCCTTCTGGGACAACAGCTATGCAGACCAATTTAATGCAGTGTGTGGTGTATGGTCTGAGCACCCACCCCTTTAACCTCTGCAGCAATGCTAGCAGCACTTATTTGTCTATTTTAAAAATACGATCTATGGATTTGATGCTGAGTACGTGCACTCATCTTCTTTAGTTGACCATGGTGAGGTCTGTTCTGAGTGAAACCTGTCGTATTAAACCGTTGCATGGTCTTGGCCACCGTGCGGCTGCTCAGTTTCAGGGTGTTGACAATCTTCTTATAGCCCACGCCATCTTTATGTACAGCAACAATTCTTTATTTCAGATCCTCAGAGAATTTTTTGCCAAGAGGTACCAGGATGAACTTCCAGTGACCAGTATGAGAGAGTGTGAAAGTGATAACGCCAAATTTAACACACCTGCACCCCCATTCACACCTAAGGCCTTGTAACACTAACAAGTAACATGACACTGTGGATGGAAAATAGCAAATTGGGCACAATTTGTCCATCCTCACTTAGGGGTCTTCTCACTCTTTTACCAGTGGTTTAGACATTGATGGCTGTTGAGTTATTTTGAGGGCACATTAAATTTATACTGTTATACAAGCTGTACACTGACTACTTAACGCTGTATCAAAGTGTCATCTTCAGTGTTTTCCCATGAAAAGGTATAATACAATATTTACAAAAATGTGAGGGGTGTACTCACGTTTGTAATACCTTGCAGTTGTCCAGCGACAAGAACTTTGGGCGACATGTATGAATCTCGCCACGTCGGAGCGCATGTTTCCGCCAGTTTTCCGGCGAAATTTGCGCCTGATTTATGTCGGTGCCGAGGTGCGCTCATACATACCATGTAAAGTCCGCCGCACCTCGTCAGTGTGTGGGGTGCAGTGCGGGACTTAGGCGGAGTGCGGGACTGCACCTAATATTCACCGTCCGAGGAGGTGCGCTCACCACGCCCCGCCAGTGTGTGGGGCACAGTGCGGGACCTAGGCGCAGAAGGGACTGCGCCTCACATGTATTCCGATTCGAGACAGGCTGGAAAACAGCGAGAAATCATTAAAGATGTCCGTGCGGCATGGAGTATGAATAAAAAAAATCGCCTTTATAAAGGCGTAAAACATTCTCTGAAAAAGAGCTCAAACCTACTAAAAAAATACATAACTAAAATCACTTTCCAAAAATCTAGAATGGCACTACATCTGGAATTTGGATATTGAAAATTGCCAGGAAATACAGTAATTCAAATTCTGTAAGCTCTTCTCATTGGGGGCGGCAGAAACAGCCAATCAGAATGGGGCGACAGTGACCCCCTTATAACCCTATGGAGAAATATTGACCAATAAAAACAAAGGGGGACAGTTTAAAAACCAGTAAAAAGCAGGAAGACTGATTGGTTAAGCTAGGGAGGGGCTTTTCAAACCGGGGCCCAATCAGAATAGGGGCACAGGGACCCCTTAAAACCTATGGAAAGTATTGATCAATCAAATTTAAAGGGGGAGGCAGTTCAAAAAACAGTAAAAAGGCGAAAAACTGATTGGGTTTAATGGGGGCTTGGCAATCCCGGCCAATCAAGCGCGGCTACTTTTTTCCCATTGTAGTCTATGGAAGATGGGGCATGAAATCTCACTCCGTGAGGCATGGGTATTTAGTAAATAAATCGTTTTTATTAAGTGAAAAAAATTATCTGAAAAAGAGCTGAAACCTTCTATAAAAAAACAAAATAAAATCCCTACAACGCGTTTGTCGCCGAGACGGCCTACTTTAGGAAGGGATATTTGGAAATTGCCGGGAAATACATAATTCAAATTCTTTAAGCTCTTCTCATTTGGGCGGGCAGAAACCAACCAATCAAAAGGGCACAGGGGCCCATAAACCATAGAAATATTGCCCAACAAAATTTAAAAGCGGGACAGTTCAAAAATACATAAAAAAGCAGAAAAGAGCTGATTGGTTGAGTAGTGGGGTTGGCTTTCCCCGGCCCAAAAGAGCGCGAGCTACTTGTTCCATTGTAGTCCCATGGACAGATCGGGGGAATGGGAAAACTCAGCTTTTCCCCGCTGTGCGGCATGGAGAAAGATTTAAAAAAACATTTTTATTAGGTGTAAAAAAATTATCTAAAAAAAAGATGAAACCTTCTATAAAAAAAAAAACAAATCAAATCCCTAACAAAGCGTTTTTCCCCCGAACCGGCGCTTTATAAGAAATTTGGGGTATGAGGGGGAATTTCGGGAGGGAAATACGTAATTTTAAATTTCTGGGAAGCAAAATTCTCATTGGTCGGAGAAAAAACCAAACCATCAGAATAGGGGCGGGGCATGAACCATTATAGCTATGGGGAAGTAAAGGACCAATCAAAGAAAAGGGGGAAGCATTAAAAAAAAGTCAAAAAAAACAAAAAGATGATTTTTTAAAAACCCCCGGCGGGTAGATATAATTTCCCCCAAAATTTATAAGGGAGTGCCTCTATTTTGAAAGGAAAAGAAGGGGGGGGAAAAAGAAGGGGGCCCCAAAATTTTTTACTGTCTAAAGGGAAACTATTCTAGTACTGTGTTGGGTTGGGGAAGGGGGCTTCGGCGGGGGTGGGGGGCCCAAACAGCGGTGACTAAACCCTTTCTAAGTTCCCATGGGGAAAAAGAAAATTGGGAGAGCGAGCTCTTTTTTGGGGATTGGCTTAAAATTAAAAAGGGGCCCGGGTTTTTTGGACCAAGGGAGAGCGAGCGACCTCTTTGGTTTTCCCAATTTCATTCTGAATAAACTTTTACTTCCCCCCACAATAAAAAGATGCCCCCCAAGTTTGCCAAACTTTTTATAAAATGATCAATAATATTTGGGGGGAAGGGAAAAAAAAAATATTAAAAATTTAAAAAAATTTATTTTTTATTTCTTTTATTTTCGTTACCCCATACTTTTTGATCATTGGGTTTTGTGAAAATTAAAAAATAAAAAATGAAGTGCCGGGCACTTTTCTGACCCGCGATCGTACATGCCTCGGATTTTCGACCGCCGCGTCCCCCCCAAAAACCCACACACGCCCCCCCAGCCCCTTGCAAAGCCCCTTCATGCGAGGCCATCTGAAAATTTTGGGCGAACGCTGCGCCCCAGGAAAAACGCCAGGGAAAAAAGGCAAAATTTCCCCTTTATACATGTTCCCTTTGTCTTTAAAAGGCCTTTTCATTGTTTGAACTTTTTGTTGTTTTCAGCCAATTCTCTGAATTGAATTTAAATCCAGGGGGGGGATTCCTTTTCCCGTCACGAAGTGTCTCTCCCGTCAGCAGGGGTGTCTTTTCCCCCCCCTACGAGGCGTGTCTCCCCTTTTCCCTTTAAAACTGTAAAATCATCAATTTTTGTATGAAGCAGGGGATGCAGAAGGTTGTCTTGGGGTTTTTTAAAAAATCTTGTAGGGCCCCTGCAAGGGGTTCTTAAGGGCTGCCGGGCCCTTCAGGGTGTGGGGATAGGATTATACACACAAAATTGAACTTGGAAAAGTGGGGGGGACATGTGGGGAGGGTACCCCCGCCCCCCCCCCCTCCCCCCCCCCTCCCCCCCCCCCCCCTTTTGTTAACCCGACAGGAAAACTGGAGCAAAAGCACACTGGCCCCCCTACCCTTTTCCCCTGTTAACAGGGAGGGGCGTGTATAAGAAATCGTTAAATGAGGGGCCTGGGAAATTAAACAGCGAGTAATTGCCCAATTCATTCAACCCCAAAACTGGGGGAAGTTAAGCCAGCAACCTCGGTTTCCATATTTGATTTTAACAGCTCAAGGGGGGAAAACACAAAGTTTTGCAGGCAGCCAAACAAAAGGCAGGGGCATGGCGGGGCGTTTGGGTTTCTGGGGGCAAAATCCCAACAGGTGAATGAAAATGTCAGCCAGCCAATCAAAGTGAAAGGGGGCCCTGTCTAGGGGGGGGGATCCCTCCTGGGGGCGTGTCCCCCACCACCAACAACAAAACAAAACAGATTTTCCCGAAAAGCCCCATTTTCTGCTAAAACCCGTGACAGGGGGTAAAGTTAAAACCCAAAACAAAATGCCCTTTTTTTTACTGGTTCCCCTAATCTTTAGCCTATCTTTTTAGCGAATTTAAAAAAACCCTTTAAAAGGGTTCAAACAGCATAATTTCGGGGGGTAATTAAAGCCCGGGGCTAGGGGGGCTCGGGGCTATTGTAGTAGACATTCATTACTAAGGCGTGTAAATTTGCCGCTAGTAATTGACATGTCACTTATCTTATTTTTTTTAGTACAGTAGGGCCCAAAAATACCCCAGTTTAAGCCGTGTGAACATAGTTTTAGGGATGCATTTTTTTGTTACCCACCATCAGGAACAGGGTCGACTTGTATATTATAAAATTTCAAAAATTGCTGCTTCCAAACAATGGGACCCCCAAGATTTAAACAACTTCTGGGTCATTGTTTTTTGAAAAGGAACATTTTCCTTTTCTGTGAAAATGGGACCAAACTGTAGTTAAAATTTTAAAGAACATGCATATTAGAAAAAGGGGATCTACACAAGTAAATTTTATTTATGCCATTTGGATGGTGAGTTGTTGTTGTCTGCTTCTTTTGGGGGGGAAAATTGGGTTTAAAAAGAACTTCATAATAGGAGGTAAATCCTCTGTGTTAACATTTGCCTTTTAAGTTTTGTATAGTCATTTTATGCGGGGACGTTGTCATATTCATGTTATCTAAACAGGGTATTATATAGGAAATTTGTGGAAAAAGTTTACAAAAAACAACATTTTTAATTTCTTACTGAATCATGTAACCTTTTTTTTTCTGACCTTACTAAGTTTTTGTTTTGGATTCTTTACCCCCAATTTTATTAAAATTATTTTATTTAAAGGGGTTTTCCAGCTTTGAAAAAATACCTCCCCCTCTGCTAAAATAGCAAATTACACCTATACCTTTTCCCCAACCATTCCAGCACTCAGAGTCCCGTTTCCCCCCCCAAACCCCCCATGATGACGTCTTTTATGGATCCATGATCTGCATCTATCACTGACCTCTGTGGTCACATTTGTACTGCTGAGGCTAGATTTTGGGTTGCAGCATCATGTGTTTAATTAATGTAATTTTATCAATGGGGAACACTAGGGGAGCATTGAGCCCTGGGGTATGGACGTTGGTGATGAAAGGGAAATATGGGTGCATTTTCTACTTAACCAGTTCGAGTGGGAGGGAGGTTTTTTTTAACTCTTTTAACACTTTAAAAATTGGCGTGATAATTCATAAAGTTAAAAAAAAAAGAAGTTTGGACCCCCTACGAAGACAAGGTTTGTTAACACACATATTGCAGTATGTTTCGGGACGTGCTGCAAAATTTTCCTTTATTACT
>JAODAL010052091.1:0-26219 GCA_025379985.1 Phyllomedusa bahiana
ACAATGGGTTAACTTGCTGAAGTGCTAGCAAGTGATCCCTGCCAGTTTTGGCTTCTTGTCTGTTTGTTCAGTAGACAGATAAGAAAGATATCCTGGTTACAGCCTGGAGCTGGGAGCACTTCTGTAGTAAATCAGGTCAGTTGCTGCAGCTCTGTTCAGAGCACATGGGCCTTCTCCCCCTCCCTGTCTGTTATCAGTGTTTATGGCTACAGAGCAGTCACTGCGAAAGATCCTGCCGGGAGTTAATGATCCACCCTGCTCCCCCGCGGCTTTGAAACAACTCCTTCGGAGCACCGGAGCGAGCCTGCTGTCCCTGGTGATCCTACCATCTCCCCCACCCACATTTTTTGCATTCTGTACATATCCTCTGCCCTTAAGTGCCTCTCCTGTAGTAGAACTACATCGCCTTTGAGTTTCTGCAAGTATCTTAGGACCATTCTCCTTTTATGTTGGGAGTTAAGACCCTTAACATTCCATGATATTAGTTTCATCACCTAATTTACGCTCTTGTGACTTCCTGGGAGATTCTTTAACTCCCTTTTCCAGACCAAGAAGAACCCCAAACCACATGTTCGATGGCAAATCACATTGAAAAAACAACTGGCCCCATTTTCCCTATCCCCAACAAAAACCTGCGAATAAACCCTCAACATTTGAAATTAAGATCAGGACTTAACTTTTTTCCAACGGCGTGAGCCACGTATCTTCTGCCTCATTAACAACCCTCTCACCCCACTCCCTTCTTCACAGGAATAGAGATAAACTTTTGTAAACCCATATCCCGCCCCCCACTCTTTAAACTTTTCGCAAGCATGAAAATTCGAAAATTTTTAAGACACAACTCAGTCCTCCTGTATCTCCAAGCCTCAAGTACAGGATTACGCTTCATGTTGGAGGAGTGTCCGGCAGAACTCTCCTAGAGGGTGATCCTCGGTTAGAGTTCTCATTTCAGGAGTCTGGCACTGTTGTCAGACTATCTGTGGATGGAGACGAAGACAACCGTGGAGATTCCCGCCTCGACTGACTTTCTGATTGTTCTGTCCCCTTAACCTCTCTTTGCCGCAGGAAACTTCGAGTCTCCTCTGGAGAGTGGAATGCAGAAGAGTTCCCATTACTGTGATGGATTTTTAGAATGGCTGGGAAAAGTAAAGCAAATCTCACTTTCTTGTGGTAGAGATCTGTACAAATATCGGAGAAAGCCTTTCTTCTACGGACCACTTCCGCCGAAGAGTCCTCGAAAATTAGGATCTTGGTTCCTCGAAGGATCACTGGGGTAGTACTCCGTTTGAATGCTCGTATAATGGCTGACTTGTCAGTGAAGTCTAGGAACTTTGCTATCACCTGCCTGGGCCTTTCCTTCCGGTAGCCTGAGGACGGAGTCCCCAAGTTTCCCGGTACTCTCCGGTCTGGGCCTATGCGGTGGGCCCTTTCCACCTTACACAGATGTTGAATTTCGAGCACCTGAGGGAGTTCTGTTTCGCACAAGGAGAGCAGGTCTTTTTGAGGAATTGATTCTGTTAGTCCAACGATACGGAGGTTGTTCCGCCGTGATCTGTTCTCCAGATCTTCCACCTTATCCCACAGCAGTTTATTTTCATGTATAAGGTCTTTAATTTTAGAGTAATGAAGCTTGTTGTCATCTTCTAGGGTATGTACCTCCTCTACCGCTTCCATTTTCTGGTCCTGTGTTTTGAGATCTGCTTGTAATTGGGCTAGTGATGTGGAGACCGTATTAGCCACTGTACTGGCCAATGTGAGCTGAATATCTTGGGTTATCATCTGCGCCACCTCCATTGCCAGTTTCTTATAATCAATTAAATGCACGTCTCGTGTTAGCCCCAGTTCGTAAGTGTTATCCTGAGAGCAAGAAGTGGCCTGGTGTAATGGGGAGGATTGGCCCGAGGAGACTGGTGTCGAGTGTCCCTATTTAGATCTCCCCAACTGTTCCTGCCCCTCTTTTTCTTTAGATTTGTTAGATTTCCCCATGCTAGGGAAGTATTTTTCCATGGAGCGCAGTAAGCCTCTGTGAGCTGGGTCGGTCGATGAACTGCAGTTGTATACGTGATATTTGACCGTATTGTACTTTCCAGGACCAGTTATAGCCTTCCACTCTATAAGTTATGCGTAATTTCTTAGCACCCCAGCAGGTGGTGCTATTGGCCAAGAAATAGTTATCAGCAGCGTGTATTAATGGAGAAAGCTCACAGGTTTCAGATGAGTTATCTCACCCTCAATGCTTGTATTAAGGGGATCCCCTTGTGCAAGCCCCTTGCTGTATTTTCCCCTGGAATGTTCCCAGTAAGCCAGGTACTTATACCTCCTGCGGTAGGAGAGTCACAAATAGCCGCCCTAAAATGGCCGCTGCGCGCCTGCAGTGGCGCGAAAAGTTCCCGGCCATACGCCCTTGGCTATCTGCTATGCCCCCGTGCCTCTCAAGCCTCCCCCGTGCTCCCATCCTTATCTTCGGCTCCTGCCTTGTCTTCTCCTGCTCTCCTCGGCTCCTATGTGCCAGTGCTGCGGCGTCCCATACTCCTGCCTCTCCTTCCCGTCTGTCGGTGCTCCCGGCTGCTGCGCTGTGCCTGCACTGCCGTGACTTCTGCACCGTTTTCCGCCGCTCTCTCGCCGCCGCCTCTCACTGGGTGCCACCGGATCACGGTCTCTGCCTCTTCTCTTCACTGCTTGCCGTCGCCGGTTGGTTTATGCCGGGTATTTGAGCGCGGGTAGCGGGAGCTCCTCACCGCCGCTCACATTCCGTCGGCGCCGGAACCGGAAGTCCCCAAAATGTTGTTATATGCTAATATTGATGACCTACAGTCACGTTAATTTTGGTGAAATGTATGTTTTTATTTTTTTCTCTAAGACAATAAAGTGAGAGCCATTTGCATTGTAAAATAAACAGTGTGCCATGGACATTTCTTTATTTTAAGACACTTTATTTAAAGTATAACTTTAATTGTTCAAAATTGCAAGTAATAAACATTACTAAAGTGTTCAAGTGATTTTCTTTAGAAAGCTTTGCAAGGTTCCTCTTCTTGGTAGATCATTATATTCTGAGACACGAACAACTCTATTCTCAATATAGTCAAAATTGAAGTTTTTTTCCTTTCCACTAACTAACTGACAAATGCCGAGTTCATGAAAGGTGCCAACAGTCACTGCAAACAATTCAGTTCTGGAAAGTAAGGTTGCTCCTGCTTGTGCTGCAATCTGATTTTGGGCAAGCCCTGAAGATCTACCATCAGAAAATATTATGACTTTCCTCTTGACATTGGGTCTTCCATGGGTACTCAAATATTTCAGCAGGTACTTTAAAGCATCTGGTAGGTCTGTGGACTCATCTATGTACATAACTTTTGACAAATAGGACATTGCATCCTCTAAGTTTTCGGTGAAAGGTACTTCAAGTCTCTGTGCCCCTGTATTGCTGTACTGGATGACAGCCAGTTGTAGCATTTTGGTTACATTGATGTCTTCAGACAGGAGTTTAGCTGTTGCCATCCTCACAAATTCTTTTACTTTTTCAAAGTTGTTATAGCCAACACTGCTGGAGCCGTCCATCAGGAACACGATATCAGAGGGTTCATCAAACTCCACTGCAATAAAATTAGATGTAATTTTAAAAACTTATAGCTTTAGAAAATCTCTGACCATACCTTCAGACAGCCACATTCTAGTCCTCATGTTTGGGCTCCTAATTCTAATGCTTTAATATGCTAAGCAACACATGCATGATTTTGGCGCCCAGGTTCCATTTTTTTTTGTGCGCATTAGTAGCATAGAATGTGCCTGAATCTATGAACCTTTTCTACTGTGGGTCATAGATTTAACGCTTTCTAGCTACTTAGCGACAATCCTGGCTCAGATACACCACTTTTAAAGTTCTCTACCTGTGCCAGCAGTCATGCGCCTGGAGTTGCCATTAAAAACATAAATGTGTAGTATTGCATGGTTATAGTGTGACACGCCTCCCCATCTCAGGCACATTACAAAGTGCCACGGGCGCTTTGTAATGCGCTTGATATTGGAGTGTGCCTGATTAAAAATATAGTGAACTTATATATAGAGACTTCTGGCGCAGCCCTGTACATACATGTCCCCCTAAATTCTCTTCTTTAGTCAGAATACTGACATAGATCTTCTTAAAATTTATAATTTCTAAGGCTAAGTCTGCATATTCAACAAATATTTCACTACAATGAATTATAAAGCAACTTGGCTAAAAGGCTTGATTAACAATCTAAGACTATTCCGTGGTTCAAACCTGTGGCACTCCATTCTTTGACTGTGCCACCTATCTGTCGGGTAGTCTGTTCTGTGCTTCCTTCTGCTGATACGCTCTAGCGTGTGCATGTGCTAGCCCTTCTGGATTTAAAGAACTAGTCCACACAACTTTTCATCAGGCTATTTAAAGGGACACTTCCCTCATAACTCTAACTGATATTTATTGTGTATCTTAGCAAACTTTATTGTATTCTGTATTATGATTCTGGTATTGACATTGGCTTCTCCTTCAACTTCACTATGTGTCCGCTGCCTGCCCTGAACTATAGCTAGGACTCTGAGTGTCTCAAACCATAGTCTTCCTGAAAACACCATTCATCTGCTCCTTTGGTACCATGTTGGAAGTCAACTGTTGTTGTCGGAGACCTATCACAGATATAGGGCTACCAAATATACTAAAGTCCAAGAAGGGTTGTATATGGAGAAAAATGGATAGAACAGCGCAATAACCTTTTACATGTATTGGACTTTTTTCTTTGTAGAATAGGAAAAAGGGGGTGTTTTCAACTTTTACATTTTTTCTTTTCTTTAAATATTTTGAAACTTATTTTTTTTTACCTGCTAAGGTACTTGATCACTAGTGGGCGTCATCACTTGTACACTATTCTACAATGAAAATATATTTCAGAATAGCATACAATTAGAAGACTGGCCTGGGGGTATTCATTAGGCCCCCTGCTGCCATGACAGCCAGTCATCACCCCATGATCGCATCTTAATGGGGCCAACTACTGGGAGTCACTTGCCCAGGGAGCCAATTCCTATCTTTATTCCCTAGCTCCCACTCCTCTGGTCCTTTTCTACAAAGGCCAACTATGGCCGAAAAGTTCCCTGGACCGTAGGATTACACACCTTCGTACTACCTCTAATATGTTATACATGGAGAGTTGATGAATAAAATTTTCTGTACACTGTAAATAAATCATCACTTCATGCAATATAATTTTAAGATGTGTCATGGATTTTTTTCTATTGCGATTAAAAGCCCTGTGGCCTTTCCACTGAGCACCTGAAAAAAATGCTCAGGTGTGCTGCAACACTACTTTGAATATTAAAGGGGTTGTCTCACTACAAGGATTGCTTTTTATGTTAAAGATCTTGCAAAAGAAAGTCACTTTGCAATATATGTCCATTAACAGTGTCTTACCTATTCCTAGATATCCCCTCTTGCATGGGTTGCATCAGTTCCTCAGGTCGCTATAGCTACAGACCTGTTCAATCTCTCATGATAGGCTGTCAGCACTGGTTGCAATAACTACAGATCTGGCTTCTACTGCAGCCTAGTGGAAGCCAGTAAACACGCCTCTGAATTCAAAATGAAACCAAGAAAACAGGACTGAGGTGAGATGAATCAGTGTAGTGAGACAACCCCTTTAAGGAGACCAATCCGGAGAGGGAAAGGGACACCTCCATTCTGTATAATTTTAAGATGATGTGGTTGCATTGACCGCGGTACCTAAGTAGTTAAATAGCCAGAATTGGCATCATTTCCAGTCCCGCTCTATGAAGTGTCTGTTGTAACAAACAGAACTTGAGCCCACTCTATACCGCTTTCCCCAATTTATTGCATAAATCACTGTCAAGGGTCGAGAAGGGGTTAAAGGTGTTACCAGCGATATACCCGTCTTCAGGATAGGTTATCAGCATTACATCAGTAGGGATCTCGCTCTCAGCAACCCTAATGATCATCTGATTGAAGTGGCTTTGGAGCTTGTATGAGTGTTATAGCCCCCTTCAGTGTTTAAATAGGACTCGGTGCTTTTCATACCTATAACATTGTTCTTTTAGTAACAGCGATGTATGGGACTGTACGTTAGCATTGTATTGTTCACTTGAATGGGACAGCGATGTAATACCATACACTCCCAACACTAAAGGTACAGTGTTTGATAGTACAAAGAACACCATGACACATGTAAACACGGAAGAGCTGCAACGCTCACACAAGCTCCACGGCTGCTTAATTAACGGATCAATGGGAGGTGCTGGGAATCAGACTTATACTTAGGTCATGAATTTAATAAAGCTAAAGTTCTGTTAGTACTGATGTACCATGCCTGCCAGTATTTGTCCCCCGTGCAGTGGGAAACAAAATTATTAGCAAGTTGGATCTGGCTTAGGCTAAAAATACCAGGACAAATTTTTTTCCAACTCTTTCCCCCCACTCAACACAGGCACTATTTGTCCTTTCCACAAATTTTTTCCTATAGTTTTGTCTCATAGGACAACTATTCATGACTGTATGTATAAAATAAATAAAATCATACTATACCTTGACATGTGAAGTCAGGACAAATAGAGTCTAAAAAAAAAAGAGAAAAGAAAATAATAAAAAAAATATATATTTTTCCAATGGTGCAAGAACCAGAAATCACGGAAAGAACCTACTTTTACAGGTGTATCTTGTAATGTTATAAAGGGTGGTTTCTTCAAGCAGATCTTCATACTCTGTAACTACCAACTGCAGTCCCTGAGCCCTGGTCCCTTGACACGTGATCTCCTGTAATGCCTTCATATGCGGTGCTCGCTTAAATAGGTCTCCTACACCAATGCCCACCACCTGTGAATAGATAACCCTGGTTTACTTGACTTCATACTGTATGTGGGTACAACAATGCACTTTTCGGAAACTTACTAGGATTTGGATTCACTTTGACTATTTTAGAGTCTTGATAGTGCTGAAAGGTTAAATATGTCAGTAAAATGCTTAAAAGGGGTTTGCAACAACGTAAAATTGACGTGTGAAGCTTGCAAATGAAATAACAAACATTTTCACCATTAATCAATATTATAAAAAATTTGGCACCGTTTTTGTTTTAGCTGCTCCTTTAGTGATCCATAGTTTACAGCTCGTCTCCAGGGGATACGACCAGGGCTGTGAGCTCCTCAGTCCTGGTCGCACATGCTCAGACATCACCTCTCTTCTCAGGCAGCTTCTGAGTGTTCAAACCCCGGGTGCTGTCATTTTACTCCTGTCCTTTGCACTAGTTAGTAATAAGTCAAACAGTGCAAATAAATAAAAAATAAACCTCAATGAGGTTTGTGCATTGATAAAGAGAACAAAAACACAGGTTTGGTTCCAGTAGGGATTTAAACCTAGAACCCTTGTGCCTGGAGGCAAAAACTTTACCTCTCAGCTACTCACAATACATTACATAAACAGACCTTTCTTTGACTACAGAGAGGAAAGGCGAGGTGATGTCATCCTGCTGGGTCACATGATATGCAATTCAAACAAATCACACACGCCCAGTGTCGGACTGGGGGGTCTGGGGCCCACAGGGGAGTTGATCTCGGTGGGCCCACCCTACTGTACATGAAAATATTACCGGCCTCTCAGACATAATCGCACCCATTTTACCACATAATACAGTGTGCAGAACAGAACTGTATTGTGTAGTACTATACCAAGTGAGTCACACATCTGTCAGTCTCACACGTCTGTCAGTCTAACATATCATAGACACATGGCTAAGTAGCTCCATCCATATCCCACCACTAGCCGACATACAATATCCCCCTCCACCCACATACAATATCCCCCTCCACCTACATACAATAACCCCCTCCACCCACATACAATATCCCCCTCCACCCACATACAATATCTCCCTCCACCCACATACAATATCCCCTCCACCCACATACAATATCCCCCTCCATGTTTCCCTTGGTCACGCACCTCACCACCTTCTAAAATAAACACCAGCAAGAAAGTAAAAGTCTAACTCCTATCACAGGGTCAGGTGTTCCCTCACTTTTACAATCAGGGACATGTGTACGCTGCCACTATACTCGCACCTACAACACCTCCATATAGAGACCACATAGAGGTCAGACACCAGCTCGGGTCACATCACATTACAGCACTGATCCAATATAGAAGTAAAATAATCCCTGACGTCAGGGACTCAATGGAGACGTCTTATCTGAAGAGTCGTTCTCTCTTGAGTCGTTCTTCTTCCCTTTTCTTGCATCCGTTCCACACCGCCATGATGACTTGTCCCGGCCACAACTCATCCCTGCAGAAATTACACACAAATATCTTAGAATCCTCAATTTTCCAGCACCTCTTTACCCATTCCCACCTCTGTACAAACTGCCCAAGGGGTTGGAGGGTGGGGAGAGGACTAACCCCCTTGAGATAATGCTAGAACTATGGGCTGCTGCCCTCTCAATTATATTACCAGGTAGGTAGGCAAGACCCTAGGTAGGTAGGCAAATGGGCAAGATCACAGGTAACTTGATAGGCCCTATTTAGGTAGACCCTCGCTGGAGAATTTAGTAGGCCAGCCCCAGGCAGGCTGGTGGGTACCTAGCCATGGGTGGGTAGGTAAATAGCCCTCAGGTAGATATGCAGGCCCTAGTTAGGAAAGTAGATCGTCTACAGTTAGGTTGGTGGACCCCAGTTAGGTAGACTGTAGGTTAGTGTTGGTGAGTCCCGATTAGTTAGGCTGTAGGTAGGTGGTTTCCCTCAGTTAGGTAAGCTGTAGGTAGTTAGGGTCCCCTTTATATAGGCTGCAAGCAGTTAGAGACCCCCTTTATGTAGTATACAGGCAGTTAGGGTCCCACTTTAGGGTGCTTTCACACGGTGCGGTTTTGTTGCGGTTTTGACCGTGTGAAAGCACCCTTAGGTAGTATACAGGCAGTTAGGGGTCTCCTTTAGGTAGTATACAGGCAGTTAAGGCCTCCTTTAGATAGTATACAGGCAGTTAGGGGTCTCCTTTAGGTAGTATACTGGTAGTTAGGGGCCTCCTTTAGCTAGAGTGCAGTAAGTCAGCCCCCCCCCCCTTTAGCTAGTGTGCAGGAAGTCAGGGCCCCCTTTAGCTAGTGTGTAGGTAGTCAGGGCCCCCTTTAGTATTTAGATAGTCAGGGCCCCCCTTTAGGTAGTCAGGGCCCCCTTAGTTAGTCAGGGCCCCCTTAGTTAGCCAGGGCCCCCTTTAGTAGTCAGGGCCCCCTTAGTTAGTCAGGACCCCCTTTATGAAGTCAGGGCCCCCTACTTTAGAAGTCAGGGCCCCCTTAGTCATGACCCCTTTATGAAGCCTGGCCCCCCTTAGTTAGCCAGGGCCCCTTTTAGGTAGCCAGGGCCCCCTATAGGTAGCCAGGGCCCCCCTTTAGGTAGTCAGGGCCCCCCTTTAGGTAGTCAGGGCCACCTTTAGGTAGTCAGGGCCCCTCTTTAGTAGTCAGGACCCCCTTGAGTAGTCAGGGACCCCCTTGAGAAGTCAGGGCCCCCTTAGTTAGTCAGGACCCCTTTATGAAGTCAGGGCCCCCTTAGGTAGCCAGGGCCCCCTCCTTTAGTAGTCAGGGCCCCCTTAGTCATGACCCCCTTTATGAAACCAGGGCCCCCTTAGTTAGCCAGGGCCCCTTTTGGGTAGTCAGGGCCCCCCTTTAGGTAGCCAGGTATGTAGTCAGGGCCCCCCTTTAGGTAGTCAGGGCCCCCTTTAGTAGCCAGGGCCCCTCTTTAGTAGTCAGGGACCCCCTTGAGTAGTCAGGGACCCCCTTTGGTAGCCAGGGCCCCTCTTTAGTAGCCAGGGCCCCCCTTTAATAGCCAGGGCCCCCCGGGAGTAGTCAGGGCCCCCTTGAGTAGTCAGGGCCCCCTTGAGTAGCCAGTGACCCCCTGGAGTAGCCAGGGCCTCCTTGTGGGTAGCCAGGGGCCCCGTTGAGTAGCCAGGGGCCCCCTTTAATAGCCAGGGACCCCTTGAGTAGTCAGGGACCGCTTGAGTAGCCAGGGGCCCCGTTGAGTAGCCAGGGGCCCCCTTTAATAGCCAGGGGCCCCCTGGTGGGTAGCCAGGGGCCCTCTTGTGGGTAGCCAGGGGCCCCCTTGTGGGTAGCCAGGGGCCCTCTTGTGGGTAGCCAGGGGTCCTCTTGTGGGTAGCCAGGGGCCCCCTTGTGGGTAGCAAGGGGCCCTCTTGTGGATAGCCAGCGGCCCCTTTTAGTAGCCAGGGGCCCCCCTTGAGTAGCCAGGGCCCCCTTGTAGGTAGTCAGGGCCCCCTTATAAAAAAAACAAACAGCCACTCACCTGAATGCCGCTCCCGGCCACTCCGAGCTCCCCGCCGGCTCCGTACTGCCGCCCTGCATAGGCGGCGCGGTGAAGTGACGTCACCGCGCCGCCTACGTCAGCAGTAGGGACCCGTGCCCGGCAGGCTGAAGGCCTGACCCCTTCAGCCTGCCAGGGAGATCCGCGGAGCGCAGTTCTAGTGGCGCTGTGCTCCGCTGACACCGCGCAGCCCCAGGAGCCGGGGACATTAGTCCCCAACTCCCGGGCCGGTCTCTGTGCGCTCAGGACGCAGGTCCCGGGCGCTCAGGGATCGGATGCGTGGCCGAGCTCCGGGGAGCGGCGGCACTGCCTCCGGGGCCCACAGCAGGTCTGGGGGGGCCCACCGGGGTATTCACCGGTCCCCCGGCGGCCCAGTCCGAGCCTGCACACGCCTCCTTCTGAGCACACAGAGCTGAAGAGCTGGATGCAGGAGGTATGAAATGAGATTGTGGCAAAACCCCTTTAAGCATTTCAGTTTTATATCCAACAAACACAAATACTATTAAATTATTTTATGATTCTTTCCTGATGTGCAGATAACTGGGACTAAAAAGCAGCTTTTGGCAGAAGGCCTCCAAATTTTTCATAAGTCACTCACCACTCACCATACCTCACCACTTTCCGAAATTAAAAAACACCATCAACACAAGCAATAAACTAAAAGTGGTGCATATAAACCTTTGATCACATGGTCAGGTGGTCAGGGACAGGTGTGAACTCGCTTTTACACGGGGACAACTGTATGCTGCCACTAAATCAGCCCCAATATAACCTCATGCTCTATAGTGACCACAAAGTGGTCAGATACCACTTCAGGTCACCATCACATGACAATGAATACAGCAGTGATCCAGTGCAGAAGCAAAATAAGCACTGACATCCAGACACTCACAAGTGACTTCTCCAAGTCATTCACTTTCTGTTTTCACATCCATCGGGTCCAGAACACCATAACGACTGCTTCCAGCCATGACTCATCTCTGCAGAATTTACCACATAAATATCTTAGACTCCTCACTTTTGCAGCACCTTACTACCTGTTCGCCTTATCTATACAGACTCCCTATCCATAGTGGCCCAAATTATAAAATTGAAAAGTTGTGACACAAACAGTGAACATACCCGCAGATGTATATGGGTCTCCCTTTTGTGAACCCAGTTTTAGTCTTCTTTTGTTTCCCCATATAGTAGGTAGGTAAGCCCCTAATATAGTAGGTATGTACACTGCAAAATTAGATATGCAGATAGGTAGTTTCCCTTTTAGATTGGTAGACCAGTAAGCTGCCTTATTAAGTAGGTAGGTTGTTCCCCCATTGTATAGGCATATAGGCTGTCATTAGGTAGGTAGGTATATAGCCCCACATTAGGCGAGTGTATAGACCCCTACTAAGTGGGTAGGCAGGTGTATAGGCCCCCAATTAAGTAGGCAGATGGATATGTAGGCCCCCAGTAGGAACATAGTCCTCCTATTCTTTTTTTTTCTTATTCAAAAAGCTTTATTGAATGTCAACCAGAAGATACAGGCATGGTAAATAGCATGATAATATAGCAATATACGTTTTAAAGGCAAATTGCCGATATAGAGAAAAACAACAATTATTCAAACTGATATACGACTGAAACCTCTACATTAAGCAGTATCTAATAAGCTTGAGAAGGTCAGTGTCACATCCAAACAGGTGAAATCCTAAGTATATATCGGTCCATCTATATATGTTTAGAGATAACAGTAAGAACCTCTCCTATAGTTGAAAAGTGATCATTGAAAACGTATTGATAGCCAACCATCGACAGTATATGAATTCAGCAAAATAAAAAACAAAAAGAGAAGAGAAGAAACATCTAACTGATGTCGACCAGCGAAAGCAGGGCATTTTAGCAGAATGGTATGAGTCAGTGAGGGGAGGTGTGGGGGACCCCACGGCGCCTACCTGCACAACGCATATACTGATTAGTACCATCCACCACGGCATCCGAGCCATGCCCTCCCACAGGGAACACCATTCTTAGGTCACTTGTAGCCTAGCAAAATCTTGAGAAGCACAAAAAGTCATCCAATCAGACCAGGTAGCTATAAACTTATCTTGTGTCTGGTTATGATCTGCCCTGATCTCTTCCATTCGCTGGATCAACAGGAGTTCATTAAACCAAGCAGTTATAGAGGGTAGCTCCGTAGACCTCCACAGTCGAGGAATTAGAGCTTTTGCTGCACTTAGCATGAAAATAATGATGTGACCCTTGAGCACTGGCATGGGGATGATATGCAAAAGCACCGCCAGCGGGTCCCTAGGTAATCGAATCCCTGTTACTAGCTCAACTAATTGTAGGACCCTGTCCCAAAAGGTCTGCAATGAGGCGCACGACCACCAAATATGAGACATGGAGCCTTCTGCAGTACCACATCTCCAGCAAGTGTTGGGGACCTGGGGGTAAAAAGTGTGTAATAAGGTGGGCACCCTATACCACCGGGTAAGCACTTTATAATTCAATTCTTGCAACCTGCAAGATACAATAGCTTTGTAGGCCAGAGTGCTTGCTTTCTGCCAATCCTCTGCAGAGATCGTCGTCCCCAGTTCCCTGGCCCAGCTCTCCCGATAGGCCAGTTTAGACTCTGATAAGGAGATAAGATGATCACCAGGAATGCTACTGGTGCAACAATCTTCTATTGGGGTTACAAAAGCTCCATCCTTACACAGGAAACTCCAGCGGGTGATAAATCCACGGTTTATTAAATATGTTCAGGACAATACAAATAGCATTAAACGCCAACGCGTTTCAAATCCAACAGGATTCTTGTTCACAGCATACAAATACTATACATTTACCACACTTATATACACACTACGACATTTAAAAACCAACCTGCATCATAGGGTCACATGATGTTGGGCGTGCCTCAACGTTAACCCTAACACTGCTAACCATGGATCACAAACGTGCACATTAAACATAAGCGCACATATTTATCCCAATGATCCTTAAAATCTCGCTTAAGTCATGTGAACTGTGTCACACGTTAGCTGGCTAATAGATGTACAGCAAATCGTTGCGTTTATTCAGCCCGAGGGGATAACGGGTATCGCATGTCATTATCCAGTAAGCTTCTCGTATTCTTACTTTGTGCTCCCAGTTACCTCCCCGCAAAGGCTTCTCTACTTTTTCAATCACTCCACAACGGAGATTTATAATACAACTATCATGCTTTTCTACAAAGTGTCTCACAATACCAGATACATGTGTATGTTTATTTATAATCCCTGACAGGTGTTCCGCAATCCTATATTTAACTTTTCTAATAGTGCTACCTATATACATTAATTTACACTCTTGGCACGACACATAATAGATTACATGGTCTGACTCACAGTTCACATACTGTTTCAACTTATATTGTTTGATATTTCTACTATCTGAGAAAGTGTTTCCTTTGATTACAATTGGGCAAAGAATGCATCTATTTTTCCCAAAGGGATAAAATCCCTGGTATTGTAGCCAGGTACCACCTCTGTTACTTGTGAACGTACTCGGTGACAACTCATTCGCTAATGTGACACCCCTTCTAGACACACATTTAATACCTTGTTCCACATATTTTTTTAAGATATTATCTTGTCGTAAGATCTGTGCATTTTGAAGGAAAATTCTTTTCACCTCATTATAGTTGTCACTAAACCTAGTTGTAAATACAGTGATTTTTTCAGTATTCTCATCTCCTACACTATATGCTCTTTCCCTACTGTATTTTCCTTCTTTGTAATTCTGCTTATTGATTAACGTATGTTGCGTAGTGTCCTTGATATTATCAAAGACCCTCTCTAATACACGGGAGGAGTAACCCCTTTCTTTTAACCTCTCAATCACCTTCTTTTCTATTATGAAATCACTTTCCCGGGAGCAAGCTCTCCTTGCTCTAACGTACTCTCCACTTGGGATCGCTGCAATTGTGTGCATGGGATGGTTACTCGATGCCTGGAGCAGTGTGTTACCGCAATTAGGTTTTCTATATAATTTAGTCAGGACTCTTCCTGTGCTTGCCTCTCCTTCTAGCTCCAGGTCCAAGAATGATGTTTTTATTTGATCAAACCTTATGTAAACCTCAGTTTGCACTGGTTATCATTGAGATAATCCACAAATTTAGGTATGGACGCTACATCGCGACCCCACACCAACAGGAGGTCATCGATGTAGCGCCCATACCATATTATGCAGTCCCCATAGGGGTTCCCAGACCCGTACACCGCACACTGCTCCCACCATGCCATGTATAAGTTGGCGATCGTGGGTGATGCTGATGCACCCATAGGGGCTCCTTCAGTCTGCAAGAAAAAACTTCCATCAAATTTAAAGTAGTTGTGTTCCAACAAAAAGTTCACACACTGAATTATAAACAACTTTTTTTCCTCTTCAAAATTCTCATTTCTGATTAGAAAAAATTCGCTAGATGATGGGGAATAGTGGAATATAGATTTATTACATCACAGCATAACCAAGTATAGGATATATCCCATATGAAATTTTGGAAAGCTTTTAAGACACTCGTGCTGTCTTTTAAATACCCTGGAAGTGCTCTAACAATGGGTTGCAGGCAGCTGTCCGCCCAGCTGCTTAATCTTTCATTTAGCGATCCATTGCTATTGGGCGGAGTTTAGGTGGAAATTGATTTTTATGTGTCTTCGGCATTCCATAGAAGACAGGAATAGTGGGATTTTTTTCCAAGAAATAATTCCTTTGTTTCGTTGTCAGAACACCTATACTCACTCCTTCCTCCAATATTCTAATTTTGTTTTAAAGCTCTGGGTTGGGTCCCTTTCTAACTTTCTATAGGTATTTGTATCTTCCAAAATTTCTAATACCAATTTTTTATATAATCCATCATCCATAACTACAATCTGTCCACCCTTGTCTGATTTTTTTATAACAAGGCTCCTATTACCTGTAGGATCTTGTCCCAAAAAGGTCTGCAATGAGGCGCACGATTACCAAATATGAGACATGGAGCCTTCTGCAGTACCACATCTCCAGCAAGTGTTGGGGACCTGGGGGTAAAAAGTGTGTAATAAGGTGGGTACCCTATACCACCGGGTAAGCACTTTATAATTCAGTTCTTGCAACCTGCAAGATACAATAGCTTTGTAGGCCAATGTGCTTGCTTTCTGCCAATCCTCTGCAGAAATCGTCTTCCCCAGTTCCCTGGCCCAGCTCTCCCGATAGGCCAGTTTAGACTCTGATAAGGAGATAAGATGGTCACCAGGAATGCTACCGGTGCAACAATCTTCTCTTGGGGTTAACCGTCTATGGAAGTTTAGCGCCACTTTGTGGGTGACATAATAGTGCGAGATCTGCATATAATTAAACCAAGAGAGCGAGTAGAGGGAAAGGATCTCGGTCACCTCATGCAAAGGTTTAAGACCTTGTGAGGTAAGTATATCAGAGAACAGTAAAGGTCGCCTGGTGCCATCTATGGGTACTGCACACAGGGAATCGGGCACCTGCAAAGACGGATTACCCGTTATCGGTGTCAGTGGACCACCAGGTGGAAATAGGCAAAAGGAGAGACCATATGTGCGCCATACCAGCAGTGTATGTTGCACCACCCAGGGAAGCCTGCGGACAAGGGTCAGTGGCAAGGCAGCTAGGGGCAGCCAGGGGAGATTCGACAGAGGGGCCCTATGAATGCTCTCCTCAATCTGAACCCATAATTTAGAGGCACCATTGCGGTAGAAATCAACAATCTGCACTGCAACCGCTGCTATATAGTAGGATTTTATATCTGGCAAAGCCAGTCCCCCATCTTCTCTCCTAATTAAAACGCTTTTCGCAATTCTCAACCTTTTCCCTGCCCATATAAAGTGCCTCAGGTGTCTATCCACATTTTGGAAAAATGATTTGAGCAGAAGACAGGGTATGGTCTGCAGTAAATACAGAATGCGGGGAAGGACATTAATTTTTATTATATTAACTTGTCCTAACCAGGAGAAATCTTTTACATTCCACTGTGCCAAATCTGATGTTATGGTGCCCATAAGGGGGGTGAAATTAAGTTCAACTATGTCCTGGAGGTCCGCTGGAATGTAAACTCCCAAGTATTTAAAGGCCTTCCCAGCCCACACAAATGGAAACCTCTCTTTCAATAGAGCCACTGTAACCTCCTCCAAATTTATACCCAACGCCGTACACTTTGTAAGATTGATTTTGAAATTAGAAAGCGCACCAAACATTCGTAGAGAGGACATCAAGTTTGGCAGGGAGGTTAGTGGCTGCGTTACATATAGGATCAGATCGCCTGCGTAGGCAGCGCATTTATGCTGCACATTACCCCCCTCAATTCCCCGTATGTCTGGATTTACTCCTAATAGCACGGAGTAGATGCTCCATTACCAGCACGTATAAGATAGGTGAGAGAGGACAACCCTGCCTGGTGCCATTTCGTATTGGAACTGCGGGGGACAAAGCGCCATTCATGCGGATTTGAGCACAAGGATTTTGGTACAGGGTCATGACTCTCTGCAGCATGAGGGGACCCAATCCTATATTTCTAAGGACGGCCTGTAGAAAGGACCAATCCACCCTGTCAAACGCTTTTTCCGTGTCCAGGGAAAGAAGCACACAGGGCACCCCACACTCTCCCACACGCCGAATAAGTGAGGACGTCTTTAAGGTGTTATCACGGGCTTCCCGAGAGGGCACAAACCCCACTTGATCCAATCCAACCAGATTTTCCAAAATGGTGTTAAAACGTAAAGCCAGAAGCTTGGCAAAGAGCTTAGCATATGTGTTTAGCAACGAGATTGGCCTATAGTTATTACATGTGAGGGGGTCTTTACCTTCCTTTGATATAACTGTGATATGTGCTAAAAGGAAATATGGTGGTGGGCTGCTATAAAAGGAGGAGGATTTAAAAGTAGCTAGTATGGGATTCATAAGCTCATCTTTAAGTGTGTTATAGAATTTGGCCGTGTAGCCATCCGGCCCTGGACTCTTACCAGACGGAAGGGATGCTATGGCAGACTCTAGTTCCTCCAAGGAAAAGGGGGACTCCAGTGAAACCAATCTCTCGGCATCCAGGGTGGGGAGCGCAGTGTCTTTTAAATATTGTTCCAATTTGCCTGGGAGGGACAGTGCAGTGGGCTTGGGGAGGTTGTAAAGCTCGTAATAATACGAGTGGAACACTTCCAGAATCTCCGAGGTAAGGTGAGCTACTTTCCCTTTCTTATTCCGGATCGAAGACACAAACAGAGACGCTCTTTTATTCCTTAAAGCTCTGGCCAGCATTCTGCTGGGTTTGTTAGTCCATTCATAAAAGGAGTGAAAGCAGAGCTGCTTATACCTTTTGTTTTTCTTCTCAGGCACTCTACGGATATCATGTTTGACTTGCGCCAGTTCTTGGTAGGTGGCCTCATCCCTTAACCGCTTATGTTCAGTGTCCAGGGTGTGCAACCTACCCAGTAAGGAGTTCAGGTGAGCTGCAGCCTCACGTTTCAGACGGGATCCGTGTTTTATCAACACACCCCTGAGCACACATTTTAGGGACTCCCATTTAAAATGGGGGAATGTGTCATCTGCGCTATGATCTGCCATAAAGTGCTGAGCAGTTTGTCTTAGCTCTGCCAAACACAGGGAGTCATCAAGAAGCGTCTCGTTTAGGCTTCATGAGAAAGATTTCCGGGATGCACTGGGAACCTACAGGAGACAATGAACTGGGGCGTGATCTGAGTGTAATATGTTACCTATACTTGTGCTCCTGGCGTAGTGAAGGAGCAAATGTTGAATGAATATATAGTCAATACGACTATATGTCTTGTGTGGAGAGGAATAAAATGTATAATCCTTAACCTCAGGGTGCTGAATGCGCCAAACATCACTTAATTGCATCTCATGTAGCAACTTCTTAATTTTATTAAGTTTATTCAGGGGAATCGCGGAGTGTCCTGAGGAAGTGTCTACAAGTTAAAATCCCCGCAAAGAATAATCTCTCCATGGGCAAATAAAGTAAGTTTATGTTATGTGGTGCACCTGTCGTTATTTTTATATAGGTAAGACCATCCGTCCGTTATTTAAAAGAATTAGGGAGCATCTCTATCAGTCAAGACAGGAAGGGGGCCCCAAGATTGTTAACCCATTTAAGAGAAGTTCACAATAATGATACATCAGTTATCTCATTTGCAGGAATTCAGAGAATCAGTGTACCTGAGAATGGAGGGGATCGTCATACCCGACTTTTGCAGTGCGAGGCACAGTGGATCCTGCGCACTGAAGCTCTAGGTGCTCTTGGTTTAAACGATAGGAATGACCTTTCTTCATTTTTATAATGTATCTGTTTTATATGTATAAGGTGTTTTGTATCATGTCTTCTTGTATAAGTTGTTACATTGTTGTGTTTTTATTGTTGCCGGAACTTGAGTGACGTATGGCAATGAGGAAGTTCTTTAGGCGAGGCTTCGTCACTTCCTATCATGCCTTGAGAAAGCGCACACCGCGCGAAACGATCGTAGGCGTTTTTTTAGCCATCCATCCCGTTTGTATGTATACCGCTGTTACCGAATAAAGGTTGTGAATCGATGGAGTGGTGAGTGCCGCCTCTATTCTTCTTATCGGTTGGTTGGAATTGCTGTATCTTTGGCTTTGGGCTGAGCACCATCATTGTCCTAGGTGTTTGGAGTTCGGATACATGTTTGCAGGTCAGCTTCCTGCGGATGAAGTGTACGCATGTGGCAAGTCTATACATATCTCTTGGTGCCCGTTGGTGTGTTCTATTTTGTAACTTGAACGGGACTGTTCTGATTATTGAATGGTGCACAGGAGTTTTCAATGGAGACTGTCGTAACTTCCGAAATTAACATGGATACCGAACACACTCTCGATTCCTTAGCAGCTGGTCGTGAGGATGTTGATGGCTTTTTTTCACGGTGTAATAACCAGGAGGAGATTAAAGTCCTAAGTACTCGTTTATTAGAACATAGAGTTTTTAATCTTGCAGAGAAAGAGGTACGTTTATTTTGGACTTTTAGCACGATGCAATCCTACCATGAATGCAAGAGATCACCTAGAGGTCTAAGGGTGTATAAAGAGATAACTCAGTTTCGTGAGGACACTGATTTCCTGCGAAAATGGAATGAGGCACATATTGAACACTCATTAAAACTGACAAGTCTTGTCTTGGAAAAAACGCAGAGTGAACATAGCCGTGTACAGAATGATCTGGATCTGGCTAAAATTGAACTTCAGACCAGATTAACGGAGATACAATGGAAAACGTTTCTACGGAAATTAGACGCTCGTTTAATCCCTGTCCAAAACGATATTAAAGAACGTAAAAGAGATAAATTTGTGAGAGACAAAATGGACTTTGAAAATGACAAGGTGTTTAATTGGAAGGAACAAACTCAACAAAATAGAAAATCATCACGTTATTACAGAAGAAAACCGCGTACCAAGAAACAAACAGAATATTGGACTACGGACTCTGGTTCAGAATCTAGCCCAACAGAAGATAATGGACTTAATTCTGCCCGCTCGATGGGAGCCTCTGGTGGCTCTACATCTATCGGCCCTTTAGGCGTCGGATCCGCCGAGGTGGCCGCAAGAAGAAAAACTTTCCCTTCGAACGGAGGGGGTTACAAGAGGAAACACGTCTCTTGGAGACAGTAGAGATGTGTGACCCTCAAAAACCTACAATCGAGGGGGGCGGTGAGTGCTTCTAATGTGATTAATCTTTCTAGTATTGAACTTAGTCCTGCTACTTTATCACTTTTATCTAAGGGTCTTAATTTCTGTATCTCAAGCAGGTTTAATTACCATCAATTTGAAATTGATTTGAGCAAATCGCTTAGAAAACTGAATCTTTTTCAAATGTTTAAAAACAAACAGGAAATTAGTGAGACTGTTTGTGCTGGTGATACATGTACCAAAATTGACAGGTTAGGTTTTTGCTTAGGAGAAAACATGTCTCCGGTAGATCGTGAGGTAGTTGTGGATCTATTGGAGTTGTTGGAAGTCTCTCCCTTTGACGAGGTGGTTGTAGATCCTAATGTTGATCGTTTTCAGGGTGGTTTAAAAAGCACGTTTTTTCCTCCCTTGACACCAGGCTCCACTTTGTTTAATTTTAGTAAGGCTGTACAGAAGGACGTTAAGGCACTCATTTATCCAGAAAAGGCCTATAATTTAACATCTAGTGAATGGAGTGCATTAAAAAATTTGAAGGAGAATAAAAACTTAATCGTGAAGCCTGCTGACAAAGGGGGTAATATTGTCCTTATGGACAGAGAATATTATCTATGGGAAGCTACTAGACAATTAAGTGATGAAAAAACTTATGAGAGGTTGCAGGGCGATCCTAGCAGTAGGTATCTTGATAGGCTACGTACGTTGTTACTAAAAGGTAGATCTATTGGTTTTTTGTCAAAACGTTTAGCTGATAAGTTGTTACCCCTTAAACCATCTAAACCAAATTGGTATTTTCTACCGAAGACCCATAAATCATTGACAAGACCCCCGGGCCGCCCTATAGTTGCGGGAAGAGGTTCGATTACTGAACCCCTCTCGCACTATGTGGATTGGTTATTGAGACCCATATTATCAAATGTCCCGTCATTTTTACTTGACACCAAAATGTTGTTGCAGACCCTGGATAATTTCCCTGTGTCCCCAGATTTTAGACTGGCATCAATTGATGTTGTCAGTCTTTATACTAAAATCAAGCACGCTGATGGATTACTAGCCATCAGGTCGTTTCTTGGTAGGACAGAAAGGGATGTCCAGCAGGTTGACTTTATTGTTGAGGCACTGGACTTTGTTTTGAGCCATAATGCCTTTAGATTCAATGGAGTATGGTATGCACAAAGGACAGGGACGGCCATGGGGACACCAGTTGCGCCTACTTTTGCGAACTTGTTTTTGGCGCACTGGGAGGAGAACTGGGTTTATAATGTGAAGAATCCGTTTGTCAAGTATATCGCCCACTGGTCAAGATTTATAGACGACATCATTGTAATTTGGTCAGGAACGGAATCACAATTTGCTGAGTTCGTACAATATTTTAAATACCATGATATTAATATGGAGTTTACTTCTAATTTTGGGGGGGGCAATCTTTGGTGTTCCTTGATGTTGAAATCAGCATAGACAATGACCGATTGATCACAAAGGGTTATAGAAAACCGACTGCGACAAATTCGCTACTGCATTTTGATAGCTTTCACCCTAATCATATCAAAACGTCCTTACCATACGGTCAATTTTTGAGACTCCGTCGGAACAATAGTAATTACAATGATTTTCTTGAGCAATCGTTGGAGTTGGTTGAGAGATTGCGTTCGAGAGGCTATGCTGAAGATCTTATCTCAAAAGCCTTCACAAAAGCCATTAGTCAGGATCGTCAGCAAATGTTGTTTAAGAGGCGACGTAAAAAAGATTTTGATAGACCTGTCTTCTCCTTCCAATATAGTAATGCATCTGATATTATAAGAAGTGCCATCAGAAATAATTGGCATATTCTAAGTAATGATGTTGATCTACAGGAAAAGACCAGTCAAGTCCCCATAGTGACTTTTCGTAGATTCAGGAATTTAAGAGATGAGTTGGTACATGGGAGGTTAATAGATGAGAGTAAAAAGAATTGGCTTACTGATTATGTCCCCAGAGGTAATCATAAATGTGGATCGTGTTCTTTCTGTGAAAAAATGTTCACGGGTAAGACTCTAAAAATTGGAGGAATTACTCATATTGTGAGTGAACTAATAACATGCAGATCTAATTATGTAGTATTTTGTTATGTGGTGCACCTGTCGATATTTTTATATAGGTAAGACCATCCGTCCGTTATTTAAAAGAATTAGGGAGCATCTCTATTCAGTCAAGACAGGGAAGGGGGCCCCAAGATTGTTAACCCATTTAAGAGAAGTTCACAATAATGATACATCAGTTATCTCATTTGCAGGAATTCAGAGAATCAGTGTACCTGAGAATGGAGGGGATCGTCATACCCGACTTTTGCAGTGCGAGGCACAGTGGATCCTGCGCACTGAAGCTCTAGGTGCACTTGGTTTAAACGATAGGAATGACCTTTCTTCATTTTTATAATGTATCTGTTTTATATGTATAAGGTGTTTTGTATCATGTCTCTTTGTATATGTTGTTACATTTGTGTTTGTATTGTTGCCGGAACTTGAGTGACGTGTGGCAATGAGGGAGTTCTTAAGGCGAGGTTTCGTCACTTCCTATCATGCCTTGAGAAAGCGCATACCGCGCGAAACGATCGTAGGCGTTTTTTTAGCCATCCATCCCGTTTGTATGTATACCGCTGTTACCGAATAAAGGTTGTGAATCGATGGAGTGGTGAGTGCCGCCTCTATTCTTCTTATCGGTTGGTTGGAATTGCTGTATCTTTGGCTTTGGGCTGAGCACCATCATTGTCCTAGGTGTTTGGAGTTCGGATTCATGTTTGCAGGTTAGCTTCCTGCGGATGAAGTTTACGCATGTGGCAAGTCTATATATATCTCTTGGTGCCCGTTGGTGTGTTCTATTTTGTAATTTCATACATATCAAGACTTATCTAAGTTAAAAAATTGATGGGGGTAAGATATTGGTAGTCAAGAAGGGTGCTTGTCACCTATAGGAAGAGGCGGCAGAAAAGAAGCAAGGCAAAGATTGAGAGAGAAGAGAGAGGGGGGAGAGGCAGAAGAAGAGGAGGAAAAAAAAAAAAGGGGGGGGGGAGGTGAACAAGACACCCGTATATGAAGGGACCACAAGCAACATTTTCTTATCAACAGTCAAGAAAAAACCAGGAGAGCAGTAGCACGCACGGCTCATCCTCAGATACCAGCCTGACTAAGGCGCACAAAGTTTCTCAAATCTTCTCTACTTGAAACTTTTGCCTTTGGCGGTCTACAATCTCTCTGAGGCAGCGGCGACCCCTATGACTTTTGCGTGGTAGCGGGACTCTCAGAGCCAGCAGTATGAACTCGGGGATGTGAGACAAACATAGATAGCCAGTCCGGTAATGAGACAGGAGGAAGGTCCAAGGCTGCAAAGAAGGCTGGGAGATCCGCCGGTGTTCGAATCGCTATTAATTCTTCACCTCTCCAGACCTGCAGCGTGAAAGGAAAGCCCCATCTGTAGGGGATGCCATGAGACTGAAGAACAGATAACAATGGTTTCAAAGTAGATTGAAGTCTCAATGTGCGTCTGGAGAGGTCTGGGAAGAGTGTGAGCCTAGCACCCTCATATGAGATAATGGAAGCACGACGTGCCTTCTGCATAATGGCCTCCTTGATTGAGAAGTAATGCATGCGACAAATAACGTCACGAGGCTTGGTCTCATCCACACTAGGTGGCCGCAGAGCACGATGCACCCTATCTATTTCAATAGGTGTTTCTGGATCTTTCCCCAGCAGATCATTCAAAATTTTGGTGAGGGTTTGAGGCAGGTCCTGTGGCCTCACGGACTCAGGGAGACCACGGATCCGAACATTGTTTCTCCGATTCCTATTTTCTAGGTCGTCCATGTAGTCAATTAGGATTTGGTGGAGGGTTTTCTGGGCATCAATAGAAGCTTGCATACGTGCCAATTTGTGCTGAACTCTGTCTTGCTGATCCTCTAGCGCTTGAACTGATGCTGTGCTCTGGAGCGTGGTGGTTCCCGGAACAATCTCCCTCGTCTCCGGCTCTGGACTCCTTCCACAACCGCCTCCACTTGTCTCTTGGCGCAGGGAATATTTGATTTGATTTTTCGGGGCGCCTTTTTTCCGAACCGCTCCCTCCAGAGTTCCCGGGCATCAGGGGGAAGTGCTGCCCCTCTGGGGCCCAAGATGCCCAGGGCCCCAGGATTCCCTCGAGGGGGTTTGGGAGCTGGGCTGGGGGGCAAAAAATTAAAAATTAACCCCCCCGTTTCCAGAGGTGCAGGGGCTTTACTCTCCCTTTTGGCTCTTTTTTTTCCCCCATTTTACATGGTTTCAGCCCCAATTCAGCCTAAAGCCCTGGAAGAGCTCTTCTAAACGTGTCTCTCCAGCAGTGTGGCAGGCCATGCCCCCCATAGTCCTCCTATTCTTAGTAGAGCCTTCATTCTGACAGATATAGGTCCCCTTATTAAGTAGGTAGGTAAGTTGGCTATAATTGGTGTAGAGTTCCCTCTATTAGGTAGGTGTATACCTCACCCTATTTGACAGGCCCCCCTATTAAGTATATATGTAGTCCCCCAATTAAGTAGCTAAATAGGCTCCCCATTAAGTATGTAGGCACTTACATAGGTCCCCCTAGTAGGTATTCCGCCTATTCTGACTAGACCCCCAATTCTGATTATTTAATAAAAAATAAATTAATACTCACCTATCCCCTTTCCACTAGTGAACAGTTCGCTACTCCAGCTTCCATTCAGCATGGATGGAGTGATGTTATTATATTGCCTACTCTGGGACCCCAGGCTACCTTAGGCTTGTGACCTAGATGCAGCAGCGCATGCGTTCTGATGACATCATTACATCATGTAACCTGTTCCGCTTACTTCCAAGGTTAATGAATGTGCTTAGAAACATTTTCATTATGCACATAAGGTATTAATGAGCAGATACAGAACTTAGGAGTTGTTTGATCTGTTTTTTAAATTCATAACTTATAAATTACATGGACAGGGATGCCATTAAAGCAGTATTGGTGTCACGGTTCATGCCGCGGTCCTTGCCTTGGACCGTCGGCCTGTCCGTGCCTGCCATGTCTCTGCTGGGGCTCCCTGTGCAGGGGTCCCAGCAGCCTGTGTTCTGCTATGTACTTACCTGTCCCTGTCCATCTTGTTTGCTTCCTGGGCCTGTCTGTTGCTCGCACCTTCTAGGGGCCGCCGCGGCAGCTTCCGCCTTTATTCGTGGTCCCTCCGTGCAAATTCCTCTTCACCCTGACCTCTACTATAAAGGAAGTTTGTGCCTCTACTCTTGGCAGTTCATTGCAGTCTACAGTCTCTTGGTTCTTCCATCTTAGCTCCTGCCAACATCTCAGTTCTCTGTTGGAGACTTTAACCCCTGAGTTTTGGTTCAGTTTGCTGCTTTCCCAACTGAGCTCCTGGCCATCTGGTCGTTGTCTCCTTGCTGCTGTATTCTGCTGTGTTCCTGTTCCTGAAAGTGTCTCCGTTCCCGATGTATCCGCCGTTTTTCCTGGTCTGTACCTCCTGTGGGTTTCCCTCCATTTCCTGCCGTATCCTGTGGTCATGTGACGTTGATCCCCCCTGTATCCTGCTTTTGTTCTGATGCGTTCTACCTGCCCTGCTTATGTTCTCCTACGTTCCTGTGTTCCTTCCTGGGACCTCGGCTGTCACCGCAGGTAGCCACCCAGGGGTAGTGACCTGGGTCCCCGCAGCCAAATCCATCCCGCTTTGCGCGGGCTCTGGTGAAGACCAGGGCCCTTAACTCCACTCCCTGCGTGGTCCTCCAGCTACCCCCCTTGCCTGCGTGATCACAGAGGATCCACACCCGGATGTCTGCGGTCGGCGCTTCGGTGTACGTCCATCGGCGCCGCACCAAAATTTCAGTATGAACTGACCTGGAATTCCGCCGGGGTGACCTCGCCTACGTTTTTCCGGCCCGTTACCTGCTGTCATGTTCTTTCTCTGTCTGTTCCCTGGCTCTGGTTCGCCCAGAGTGTCTTCTGTTTCCGCTGGCTCATGGTCCAGCCCAGAGCTTACGTTTGGCCCTGCTCATGGTCCAGCCCAGAGCTTACGTTTTGCCCCAGCTCATTGGGCCACCCAGAGCTTACGTTTGGCCCAGCTCATTGGTCCACCCAGAGCTTACGTTTGGCCCCGCCATGGTCCACCCCGAGCTTACGTTTGGCCCCAGCTCATGGTCCAGCCCAGAGCTTACTTTGGCCCACTCATGGCCACCCAGAGCTTACTTTGGGCCCCCTCATGGTCCCGCCCAGAGCT
>JAODAL010052092.1:0-26219 GCA_025379985.1 Phyllomedusa bahiana
GGTTTGGGGCCAATGCTGGGGCCCCAGGAAGGTATAGTTATGTTCGGAAACTAAAATTGGTTTGAAAGACTCATTTTTCCGGCACTTTTTAAATGTGGGGGCATGCAGGTTTGGGGGGCTCATGCTGTGGCCCTATGACAGGTATAGTCAATGTCCAGTGAAACTAAATGGTGGTTGAAAGACTCCTTTTTCTGGCATTTTTAAATGTGGAGGTCATGCAGGTTTGGGCTCATGCTGTGGCCCAGGACAGGTATATGTCAATGTCCGTGAAACAAAATGGTGGTTGAAAGACTCCTTTTTCCGGACTTTTAAATCTGGGGGTCATACAGGTTTGGGGCTCATGCTGCGTTCCAGGCAGGGATATTCAATGTCCAGTTCAGTAGATAAATGGTTCAATTCATACTGCCTTCTGGAAACTTTTTAATTTGTGGGTGATGCCGGTTTAAGGGTCATGCTGTGGTACAAGACAGGGATAGTGAATGGTGTGTGGTTTTTTTTCTATGGCTTTTATAACCTAAGTGTGTTGCCTAAGATGTAGCACGTATCCATTTGACTGTTGAGGATGTTAATTTCAGCTTCTCCAGCCCTGTTTGGGTGTAAGAATAAAAGGTGTTGTTGCTCTCCCATAGACTTTAATGGTCATTGCTCATAATCGACTGCTCACTATCGAAAAACCTTATCGATGGTGGCCGACTATCGACTATCGCCCGATGTCGATAGCCAACGTAATCGCTCAACACTACTGCTGAGCCCCCGACCACATACAATGACTAACAGTTTACCCTTTACACAGACCAATGTCATTGTGTGGGTGGGATAAGCATGACTTGTATATAAACCACAGAGCTCCACTTCTCTATCTTCTCCATCTCTCACATCATGTTCTCACATTTTAGTAGTATAAACCACCTAAACAGTTCACTTTAAATAGATCAAAAGATGTAGGGAAATATGAAGTGTATGTATTCTTTTACATACTGAGCTTAAGCTTAATTTGGCCACTAACTTGTGATACATTTATGTTGCACACTATTATTTTTCAATGCTTTTCATTTCCTTTTTTTAAAAATCTAAAACCGGATAATTTATTGCTGTAAGATATCGCTGCCAAATAAAATTTTCTACATTCATATATTATATCTTGCTACAAACCAAAGAACAATAAAACCAGACTTATAAGTATAAGGTCCAATATAATGACACATGTTTCAAATACAAGTTCAAAGGAAGCAGAAAAGCCAACAATTAAAAAAACAAATAGGTTTTTCTGATCTAAGACAGCATCTCCATTTCATGTGTTCTCAGGCGCATCTGTAACAGAACACTTGGCACATTCTTTAGCATCAAGGAAAGGTTTTGTCTCTAAGATTGTCACCACTGATAACATGAGGATTTGTTTTGACGACTTAAAACAAACTCTTAGATAATCTATGGAAGCGATCTCAAGCTGTCTTAACCGTATTACAGTTTATTTACCATCTTTGAACATGTAGAAACCTATCTAAATCAGCTAATGTTTTTCTTAAATTAAGGCCACAATTTGAAATTATTAAGTAATGAAAAATTGAGATCAAGAGGAAGAAACACAAGAAATAGATAAGGTGCTTTTCAGACTCAACCAGATAATTGTGTTATTTTTTGCTGTCATCTGTAGAACATTGTGACCTGCTGAAAAGTTAAAATCATAAGTTGTTAAACATACAATAAACATATTTAACATCTTAAAGTGCAGGGTTTAAAAAATAAACGGTTAAGATACTGCTGCCGACATAAAAAAAAAAAGAAAAGCCTCACTCAACTTCCTCCTCCACTCTAGCGCTGACTCTGCGGCATCATATCTCAGGCCAAGCAGGAAGTCACTGCTGAATCTGCTGATTGGTGTTCAGGTACAGGGCCGTTCCTAGGCTAAATTGCACTCCGGGCGAAGTTAAAAAATTCACCCCCCTTCCCCCGTAAAATAATGCTCCAAAATGGGGCCAGCCAGATGGTTGCCTCTGTAGCCATGTAATACCCCCCTGTAACCAGATAGTAGCCCCAGCAGCCATGATAGTTGCCCCTGTAGCCCTGCTAGTTTCCCCCTGTAGCCAGTTTTCCTTCCTGTAGCCAGTTGCCCCCTGTAGCCCTGCTAGTTGCCCCCTGTAGCCAGTTGCCCCCTATAGCCAGTTTTCCCCCCTGTAGCCAGTTGCCCCCTGTAGCCCTGCTAGTTGCCCCCTGTAGCCAGTTTTCCCCCTGTAGCCAGTTTTGCCCACTGTAGCCAGTTTTGGCTCCTGCAGCCAGATTTGCCCCCCCCTGTAGCCAGTTTTCCCCCCTGTAGCCAGTTTTGCCCCCTGTAGCCATGCTATTTGCCTCCTGTAGTTAAGGATAATAACATAAAATAACTCACCTTTCCAGGATCCCTGCGGCGGCCAGGGCCCGGGAGCTGGGGGAGTGCAGTGTAAGCGGCGTGACGTCATCACACTGCTTACACTCAGCTCCCGGGGTCTCCTGGGACGGGAGCAGAGACTCAGCGTCGCAGGGGGTGTGATGAAAGCTGTGCGCCCCCTGTGATGCTGTGTATGTATCGGCGCTCACTGAGCGCCGATACATAGAGAGGAGGAGGCAGGAGAGGAACGATCCGTCCTGCCTCCTCCCTGTGCCGGCAGCTGCACTGTGTGTGCAGCTGCTGGCTTTAACTCTGAACGGCTGTTTTACAATGGCCGTGCAGAGTCCAAGGCTAACCGCTGGGCGTGCAAGGCAGCCGGCGCCCCGCTCGGGTGAGCGGAGCCTCGGCGCCCCAGGTGATCGCCCACCTCGCCCACTCCTAGGAACGGCCCTGTTCAGGTACCACTGTCTTATATCGTCATTCAAAGCTTTTCACTGCTGAACAGTGATATAAGGCAGTAGCACAGTGGCTGCAGTGGTGACGGACCATATGGCCCGAGCCAGGAAGTAAACAGAAGACCAGGGAGAAACGCCACAGTGCTAGTGCTGGAGTGAGAAGGAAATAGAGTGCGGATTGTTTTGTTTTTAATGTGGACAGCTGTACCTTAACTATTTTTTATTTTTGGCAAACTTTTTAAAATTTTAAATGTGTTTAATATATCTTTTTTAACTTACGACTCAAAGATTTCCTTTTCAGCATATCATAGGACAGCAAAACCACATAATGTATGTCTTTATGTTTCTGCCTGATGAAAAAAGAAGAAAAAATACATTTAAAAATATATATTTAGGACAGCCCCTTTAAGTTTATATTTTTCATCTAGGACAATGCTCCCCCGAATAGGGATTGAAAGGTGTGTAGTTCGCCTAAAATTTAAATTTAAATTTTTCAAAAGTTGGGATCTGGTATACCTTGATAAAATTTTAATTTATGCGCCTAATCTAGGCACATAGCAAAACAAAACCCCTTTGGAAAAAGTTAAATTTGATGGGTTTGCCCCAGAATTTCCCTATCTCTAATTTGTGGTACAGTTACATCCAAGACAAAAAAAATTTTCTCTGAGGAAATTTATTCATTTCCTTTTTCTTTCCCCTTGGGGCGACCACCTTTCGACTTTCCCAGCCCCAAATCAAATTTCCCGTAGGGCCTTTTTCCCCCACAAACATCGTGAAAATTTTTTCGTGACCAAAAAAATTTTTTGCACTTTTAAATTATGGCCTGCAGGCTGGAGTGTGGTTTTTTATTGGTAAAAATTTTGGGGGTAGTTGGGGCTTTTGTGTTTCAATTTTTTTCCAATTTTTAGCCCGGGCCTGAAATGACCCCTTGGGGGTTGTTTTTAACAATTGGGGGGTTCAAAGAGGCGGGTTTTTTCTTTTCCTGCCCGGGGCAGGGGAAATAGTTAAAAAAGGGAAAAAAAAAAGGCGGGTTGGGGGTTTTACAAAAGGTTCCCCTGGGCCCCCGTTTTTAAAACAATCAGGGCCCTGCGGGTAGTAATGGGGGGGAGGTTTCCCTCAGATGCCTCATTTCTAAAACTGTTAAAAAATGGAAAAAAAAAAAAAAAAAAACCCTACAAAAAAAAGAAAATTTTGGAAGGTATTAAAGGGGAATTTTGGAGGGTTGGATGTGAGAAGATTCCTATGCTCTGAGAGGGGATTAGCCCTGACAATAGAGTCAATAAACAGGGAACCATTGAAAGTGACCTTAGTTCTAGCCAAAAATGAAATGATGGGGCAGAAAACACAAAAGGGGAAATTTTGCACTGCTTGATTAATCACTAAAATGTTTGGTGTTTTTTGTTTAGTGGAGGTGGCAGGAAAAAAGGTTTCCCCAGGATGGCCCTTTGCAGCCCCGAGGTGGGTTTTAAACCAAATGGGTAAGCAGCAAGGGAGCTTTAAAAGTTCTGTTCCCTCAGAAATTTTAAAATTTTTTTGACAGGTGTTTTTAGGGTTTTAAATCTGGCCAACCCTTGTGCACTGGCTGCCCCCTTTTTAGTGAAATTTTCCCGGATGCTAAAACCCAGATGTGGTCACCATGGTGTCGAGGGAAAAAAACAAAGGCCTGGGGATCAGAGAAAACTTTAAGAATAGTTGGGTTAAAACGCGGGTGGGGCAGGTGATGTAGAGATTGTTTTTGAGGTTTTTTCCATCTTTTTTCTTTTTAAAGTTTTTTAAATGGGAGGGTTTCCCATTTGGGTTTATGTTAGATAGGGTTTTGAGGGAAAAAAAAAAAGGGAATGCAAATTCCAACAACCCTTTGGGCAGGGGGAAAGGTCTGGTTTGCACCTTAGGAAGGTTTAGGCAAAATGTTGTTTTTTTGAAATCGCTCGGCCAACCTCCCCGGGCTGTGGAGCCATTTAGTAGCGAGGAAACCCGGAGCATTGGGGAAAGGGGATGATGGCCCCAAAAAAAAAAAACAGCTATTTTTGCAAAAGGTTTTGGGGGAGCCTTTACTGGCTGAAATGGCAGAAAGCCACTGGGCGCTGCCCGTTTGCTTTCCGGCCGGGGGATGGACCCAAACCCATCTGAGCCCCCGTTTTTCCCAGGCCAAACCCGGATGGTTTAAGCTTTCAGGGGTTGACGCGGGCCATGGGGGCCCCGTTAAACTCCCGGGGCCCCGTTCCCTTTCCCCGCCTACGATTCTACCTTAACCCCTTTTTTGGCTCCTCCGGTGTTTAGCAAAGAAAATGCCACCCCCCGCCGGTGTTTTCCCCAAAGCTCCACCTGAGTGACTATAACCCCCGCTCTTTACTGAAACCCCTGTGCCGCTACTTTTCCCGGGGCCTGGGAAGGGGGTTTTTAATCCGTGGGCCCCATTGGCTCCTGACCTCCAACTGATCTTCCTGCTGACTCCCGGCCAACAAAACCCCAAAAAAGAGGGGTGCGTGTGCCGGGCGCGCAAAAACTGAATCCCTTCTCCTGACGTTTATGGCCCCCCTTTCATCACCCGGCTCCCCAAGTTGTGGGCGGGGTTTTAATTTATCCTTTGTGTTTAAACTAAATGTGTCCCCAAACCGGTTTGGTTGGTGAGGGTTTTACCCTCCCTTTTCCTTTTTGAAAATCTCCACAACTATTTTTTTGGCTAACTGCAAAAAGCAGGGGTTTTTGGCCCCCTTTCTTCGCTGCCAAGTAGCTGTTTACTGCCCTCTTAAATTTTTCATCCCCGTTTATTGTGGCGCTTTGGGCCCCCAAACCCATAGTTGAATTTTCTGGCTGAGGGAAAAAGGGTGGGACAGAGGCGGGGGTTTAGGGGGCAAAGGGGGGGGTTGGACCCGCTCCCGGGGAATTTCCAAAATAAGGGTTGTGTTTGACGTTCACCCAAAACCCAACCCCTTGGTGGGGGTTGGGCAGATGTCCCTCTGGGGGAAATGGTTTACCCAGTCAAACCCAAACAAAAACCCCCTTTGGGGTTTCTGGCCCGCCCCCAAACCGCATAGATACAGCGGAAATTCTGACCTCACCAAAAGGGCCCCTGCGCGACGTCCCCCTTTCTGTGCTGTGACCTTTGGGGCCCGCTCCGCAATGTTTTTGCCCCTGCCACTGCAGATGAAGAGCCGGCCAAAAATCTCTGTTGAATATGTTTGTTTTTAAAAAGTACAGACCCCTGTTTTAATTTAAAATATCTGTAATTATAAATTCAACCATGTATTTGATCCAAAATAACCCCCCGTAACAAGTTGGGTTAAAACCCCTTTGGGTATAAATTGCGCTCCCCCAAAAGGCCAGGAAAAATTTACTTTTTATGTGTGTTTAAAAAAAACTGGGGTATTTTTCTAAAAGTTTAAACCAAAAAAAGCTTAATTAACCTTGGATTTGAATTTTTTCTTCAGGCAAAAATTTTTTTCTTTGGCGGTTTTAAAAAAGAAAAATTTTTTTTATAAGTACAAATTTCAGAAAAAAAATTATTAACCTTGGATTTTAAAATTTCGCAAAAAAAATTGAGGGAATCAAAAAATTTCCGACTTTTTTAGCGGTTACCCAAAGGCCCTGAATTTTTCGGTAATAACAAGGGGAAAAAAAATTGTTAAATTTAAAATTCGGTTTTTGAATTATGGGTACAGGGGAAAAAAGTTTTTTTTTGACGGTTTAAAAAAAAAGGTTTCTTTTAGGGCACCATAACAGGAAAAACCGGAAAAAAAAATTTTTTTTAACCCCGGATGTAAATTTCGCAAAGAAATTTAGGGAAACCAAAAAAAAAAAGCTTTGTTTGGGTTTTCTATGGCGGTGTAATTTTTTTGGTAAACAAAGAAAAACTTTTTAATTAACCTTGTATGGGGAATTATGTAAAAGGCAAAAAAACTCTTTTTTGGCGATGAAAAAAGGGGGACCCCCCCGGGTTTTTTTGTTTGTCACCAAAAGCAGCAAAAACAACGCTTAATTAACCCTGGATTTTAAATTGCGCAAAAGAAATTTATTTAAACCAAAAAAAGAAATGGTATTTTTTTTGTTAAAAAAAAACTGTTTTTTAAATGAATACAACAGGAAAAAGGCTTTGATAAACCCCTTTGGGTATTCCAAAGTGGGTGTGGAGCAGATAATTTTAAAAAGTTTTATGCTTTGCTGCATTGGACGAACCTGGCTTCAGTTCCAATTCCCCACAAAAATCAGAATTTGGGAAGTTAAGAGAAACAGTCTCTTTAGACAAAATGGGGAAAACCCACCCCAAAAAACGTTGTATAAAAAATTTGTTTTTAGTAAGAGATATCTTTAAACAGCCGTGGCCAAACCCCCCTTCCCTAAAACAGTAAAAGTGGGGGAAGCGGGGTATTTTTTCCCCGCCCTTTGGACCGGAATTATTAAGTGCGGTGAAGTCAAAAGAATCCCGCCGGTTTTTGGGTTTGGCTTATCTCTTTAACATGTCATGCAGGCTATGCCCTTTTTTCCCAGAGTTTTTTGCCCCCCTGTAAAAGCCATGTGCTCGCAGCCCATTTTAATTTATTTAAAAGCCCACTTCGTTCACGCCCAAAAAACCCAAAAACTTTTTTCCCCTTTTGTTAAAACCGAAGTTTTCCTGAAATTTAAAAAGAATTCCCCCTTCGTTTTTAAAAAACAATTCGCCCATCTCTTACCTTATTTTGGTCAATAGATGGCCCCGGTGATTTTTTTGGTGTAGGTTAATAGTTTAAAAATTTAGAAAAAGTTTTTGGATCTCCATTTTTCTGGCTGGATGCTGAAATTTTAAAACTATGCCCCCAGCCAAAAAAAGTGGGGGGCCCCCCGGGCAGTTTTTAACAGCATTATGGGCCCCCTTGGGTTTGCGGCATTGGGCCCCTGGGCAAAGAACTGACACCAAATGGGCCATGCCTCTAACCCCCCAAGCACCCCCATATTTTGCACGTTTTCCTCCCCCTGTTTTCTTTTTTAGGGGCCCACAAGGACTATTTTGGAGGGAGGATGGCTCCTTGCTCCTTTTGGTTTTTAATTTTAGGGAAATCCTTAAAAACCAAAGCAAACTGGGTTTAAAAAAGCAAGTACCCAAATTCCCAGAGCTTTTTACCCGGATTTCTGGAAAAAAAATTTTTACAAAACCGGTGGGGGAGGGGGGGGGGGGGGGGGTTTTCTGGGTAGTGTATTCAGTGGGAGGGTTTACCCCCCGCCCGCAATAGGGTATGCAAAGGTTTATGAGCCCCTTCTGGATGATAGGTTTTTCTTTTGGAAAGGGAGCTTTTCGCTTTCTGTTAGGTTCTCCATTGTTTTCCCCTTTCTGTTGCCCTCGGAAATTTTATGTCGCCTTTTTTTAAAGGCCCCGGTGTCTCAAGTTCAGGCTTTTTTGCGCCATAAAATTTTTCCCGTCTGTTTGCCCCACAGCCCCGGGGCCCTTTTCAGTCCGTAGAAAAAACAAAAGTACCGTGGCCCGTTAATCCGACGTCCCCAAAAAAATTTTGGGCTTTTTGGTCTTTTTGAACAAACAACAAAATTTTCCCAGGGAAAATTTTCCGGTAAAGGGAAAAAAAAAAATGTTTGTAAAGTACCCAGCATTTTTTACCCCTACAAGAATAAACCAAAAATTTCAAGGGAAACAAAAAGGGGTAAAGGGTATAGTAATTTTTCCCCTAAAAACAAAAACTTTTAACCTAAAAATACGTTAAAATATACAAATATTATATAAACTGAAAAACGATCCTATCAAAAACAAAACGTGGGGTAACCGCCCCGAAAAGGGCGACCTCTCAAAAAAGACCTTAATAATATAAGAAGATATAACACAAATAGTGCGCAAAACAAAAGGACATGCAAAAATTATATACAAAAATAAAAACTATCACCATATATAACACCATAAATTATTGCCATATACAACACCCTAAGAGTGTATCATGATGATGATGCATGATGCATGATGCATAATGATAGGAAAGCTTCCTATCATTATTGTGAGCAGCATCATGCATCATCTATTTTGGACCCCGTCCTGATTGTATCTTCTGAGGGACGTAAGAGTGCACATTATATATTACTTTTTTGGGATTATTAGTATCATTTTGATTATCATTTTGATTATTGTTTTTTTGTCCTATGCTGGTTCCCTGTCTCCCTGATGAACCCGTAGTATCTACGGGAGAAACGCGTTGGTATTTGTTGATTTTTCATTCAGCATAGATTTGTGTTGTTGTTTATTGTGTTTATGAGACACTCTTAAGGTGTTGTATATGGCAATAATTTATGGTGTTATATATGGTGATAGTTTTTATTTTTGTATATAATTTTTGCATGTCCTTTTGTTTTGCGCACTATTTGTGTTATATCTTCTTATATTATTAAGGTCTTTTTTGAGGGGTCACCCTTTTCGGGGCGGTTACCCCGCGTATTGTCTTTGATAGGATCGTATTTCAGTGTTAGATAATGATTTGTATATTTTAACGTATCTTAGGATTAAAAGTTATGTTTTAGTGTAAATACTATACCCGTAGGCATTTGATTCTTGTAATTTTGGATTTTCTGGCTTTTTACTAAACACAACTATGGTTGGTACTGCTTGTTTTATGTGCAGCTGGAGTCTCACCAACTAAGTCACACACTACCTTCAGTCATCAATCACCTCTGCCCATGGAGCTGGCAATAACAGCCCGTACCTGATCAACTGTAACAGCCATGGCAGACGAGCGTAGAATACCTTGGCACTAACTCACAAACTTCAATAACACAATGCCACATGTTCCCATCTCACAGCAGCATCTGCAGCAATATGCCATGCAAATGATATTACTTTTTGAATTTGTAGTTACACATTAAAATCTCTTCTGTTGGCATTTACCAGCAATGCCCATTGCATTCTGTTTAATTGTTCCAGAAATTGGCAGATGCACTGAAAATTTGTGTACACACTAGAAGAACACACAGTGCGTTTTCAAAGGTCATCTTGGTTTTGTTCTCCCTATAGTACATCATTCCGCATCACTTCAGCTGAAAGAAAGCCACAAGGCAGTAACCAACAATTTGAACTAACAGACCTATAATAAGAACCCCTTCCTGTGCTGAGGTTTAAGAGTGACAATTTAAAACACATTCAAGGGGGTTTGACACAAAACATTGTTTTGTAACAGATATTGAGCCAAAACAGGAAATGTATTTAAAAGTATTTCTCTGCCCTGTCGGATCCCCACTGGCTTACAAACTGTATCAAAAATTGCAGTGGCATTTTCCAAAAATAAAATCTTTTCATCTTGTTTTTCTGAAACTAATTTTTTGTATGTCATTGGAGCTGCATGATGGCTCATTTTGTGCAGGGCAAGGTCTAGTTTTTATTGGCAACAATTTGAAGTGTATGCAACTTTATTATTTCATTTTTCACAGAAGACAAGATGATTAAAAAAAAATACCCAATGCCAGAATTGAGTTTTTTGATCAGCATTCATCGGATGGGATAAATGAGATGATATTGTATTAGATCAGACTTTTATGGAAGCAGATATGCCAAATATGTTACTTTTTGTATTCTTATGTTTTTATTTGGTGAATGGGAAAAGGGGGGGTTAATATTTTATATTCTATATTTATATATGTTTTAACCCTCTAACTCCAAGGCCTATTTTTTCCACATTCATTTCCCTCACCGCCTTCCCAGAGCCATAACTTTTTTATTTTTTCATCTACATAGACACATAAGGGTTATTTTGCGGGACAAGATGTACTTTCTAATGGTGTCATTCATCATTCTATAGAATATACTGGGAAACTGCAAAAAAATTCAAAGTGGGGAAAAATGTGAAAAAACATACTTGAGCCATGTTTGCAGGGGTTTTGTTTTTACTGCATTCAATCTCTGGCATAAATTATGGGTTATCTGTATTACACAGGTTGATACAAATTCAGCAATACCAGACATGTATTATTTTCATTATGTTTTGGTACCATAAAAAAATCAATTTTCTAGTTTTCAAATTTTTGCCATGGCACCATTTTCTGTGACCAGTAACTTTTTTGTACTTCTACCTACAGACTTGAATGAGGGGGCTTTTTTTGCATGCTGAAGTGTACTTTTTATTGGTATCAGGTTGGAATACATGCAACTTTTTTATCAGATTTATTCCAATTTTTAGAGGACATGAAATGACCCAAAAAAGAAATTTTGGCATTTGGAATCTTTTTTTGTCTACAGGATAAGTGATGTTATATTTTAATAGATTGGACCTTTTCGACGCAGCAATATCAATTATGTGTAACTTTTTTATTTTATTATATTTTTATTATATTTGAACTTTTAATTTATTTTTTTAAACTTTAAAACTTTTTTTTACTTTAACTTTAAATCCCCATAGGGTGCTTAAAGTTAAAGTGTAATACAATGCAATAGGGTGGTATTACTACTTCCTGTCTGAGACAGGAAGTAATAAAACAGAAAACATGACGGCGATGGAAGCCTTCACCAGGCTTCCAGCTACCAAGTTAACATTGCAGTACATCCAGATGTGGTAAGGGGTTAAAATAGGTGTTGGCTGTTAATTACAGCTGTAACTTTCCGCTATCAGCAGGGATCAAAGCTGGTTCCGATGGCTGCTGTTTAACTAAAATATATAACAAATATGTAGCTTCGCTACGGTTCTAGTGCGCCCCGCCTCCCGCATGTGCCCAGAGATCAGGTGCATTACAAAGAGCTGCAGGTGCTATGTAATTTACCCCAGAGTGACATACAGGATATTTAAAAATGTATGAACGGGGCTGTGCCTGATATCGGGCTGTAAAGACGCCAGATATCTGGTGCAGTTCCATTCATACATGCCGCCCCTAGTGCCTGACAATTTCTGAGGTATGAGGCACTAGATACTACTTCTGGAAAGGGTAGATTTCTCGCAGTTTTTTTGGCAGGGTTATTTTTTACTTTTTTTTTTTTGTCTGCCGCCTGTAAGCATCCAGGCGGTGGTTGTTTATCTCTGCATGGATGTACTGGATCATCCATGCAGAGAGCACAACTGTACACTAATTGTGTAGATGCCCAAGTGGAGAGCCATCTGTCAGCCATAGCTGCGCTCTCCACTGGGAAGGCAGTGAAAGTTTATTACCATCCCATGCTTCAGTCACTTTATATACAGCATTCAATGAGTGCAGTATACACAGACAGGCAGGAAGCCTGTGTCGGCTTCCTGCTCCTGGAACCAGTGGTCACATGACTGCCAGCACTCGGTGACTACCTGAGCTGCTTAACCCAGGCCAGCTCTGCATTTTTCCAGTGCTTGATTGTGTCTGAAACCTACCCAGGTATTTAGTTTAGATATGTTGTCATTGGGCTGAATGATAAAATGAAGCATATAGTGGGGACTCAACAAGGGACGAACTTACTTGAAACTGTATTAATGTTTTTACAGTGCTGTCAACATACAGGAGCGGCAGATGTTTCTTAATAATGCCTATTATATTGTTTTAATGGAGGCTACACACCGTAGAGAAATTTATATCATAAGAATTTCAATAGAAATTATTTTTGACATGTAATATATCTCTCCTATAAACTAATTTATCCACTGTTTTATCCTTATACTTGCGACATCTTAATCAATCACATGTATCATTTTCAAAGGTAGAATACTTCTCAACTTCTGTGCAATTGCGCTTGATACGTGTTAGTTCTCATCTAGGAATGTCATGGAGAACATTTTGAGGGGGACAAGAAGTACCTAGCAAGAGCGAGTTACAAGCACACTGTTTCTAAATGGAATCACTTACACAATTTTCCCCTCAATACATGTACATGTGATATCCAAGAAATCTTTAGATTTCTCAATAAAATGAGAAGTGAATTTTAGGTTCATATTGTTAGAGCCCATGTAGGTGACAAACCGGTCAGCCAATGTGCGGTTCCCCTCCCCTCCACACCAGGAGCAGGTCGTCAATATAGCGACCATACCACCTGATGTGGGGAGAGAAAGGGTTTTCTCTAAACAAAACAGTTTCTTCCCATAATGACATGTATAAATTGGCCACCCTGTTTTTGGAGAAAGAACTGGTTAATAATCATAAAAAAATTATGATTTAATAAATAGCCTGTCACTTTCAAAATTAAGATTTGTTTTTCTATAGAATATCCCCCAAAGTGTTTAAGATGTGACGCAAGGGCAGAGAGAGCCCAGTCATGTTCAATGCAGGGTTAAAACCCCACTACATCACAAGACAACCAGGCTCCCCCGCCGGCCACACATAATTTTCCATAGTCATAACCAAATGTTTGGAGTCTCTGAGGTACCCAGGAAGTTCTTGTACCAATGGCTGTAACTGCACATCTACCCACCTCCCCAGATCTTCATTCAGTGATCCAATATCTGAAACTATGGGCCTGAATGACGGGGGAAAATTCCCTTTATGAATTTTGAGGAGAGCATGGTATATGAGTATTGTGGGGTTCTCTTTAGACAATTTTTTTTTAGCTAAAGATGTACTAATAACTCCCAAATGAACACGATAATTCAAAATTCTATCTAAATCTGTTTTAAACATTGAAGTTGGATCTCCCTTCAGAGCTTTGTATGTAGTAGTGTTGCTCAGGAGGGATATATTTTCCCTTTTGTAATGTTCAGTGTCCAATAGTACCACCGCTCCTCCCTTATCCGCAACTCGTATTATCAGGTCTTTTTTGTCATGTAATTCTTTTAAAGCTTTTCTTTCTTTTATTGTGATATTATTCTTTCTATTACCTTTTTTCATCTGAACTGTTTTTTGCAAATCTACATGGTCTTCTTCTATACAATCCTGGAATAAGTCTAGGGTTGGTAATCTCGGCTCGTAATCTCGATTTTTAAATTGTGGATCAATAAACTATTTTTCAATGCACCGACCTGGAGTAGGTTCCTCATGGTTCCTCTGGATATTCCTTGATCAAAGTAGTATCACTAAAGTCCAAATAGTTCAAATTAACTATTTGTCGGACTTCAGTGATTCGACCTTGTAAAGTGTCCATTTACATTACTCTAGTAGTTTGTCTAAAGGGATGGTCATAGTAGGCGTATGTACGAACATATATTTTAGGGCCTGTTATAATTTCAAGTTACTATTTAACATCTAGCATAGCTAATTTTTTGGCTTTGTAATCCCTTGTAATGATTGTGTAGTTTACCCGTCTTTGAATTGTTTGTTGGTTATTTCTTGCATAATTATACAATATACCTGTCTGTGTTACTATTGATTTTACACCATATAATTTATGCATGATCTGGACCTTTTATATATAACAGGGGCGTCGCTAGGCAGTATTGTTCGGGGCACAAGCCCCGGACAAGACTGCCTGTGCCCCGAACCTCAGCTCGTCTGGTGCACAGGAACACATCCCGACAGTGGTGATAGAGAGAGAGAGACTAGCAGGGCTTCTCTCTCTCCTTAGCACAGCTGATTGGTGGAGCGGCAGGCAGCAGGGGCAGCAGGGGCCGCTGTTCCACCAATCAGCACTGTCTGCAGAGTTACGCTGGGGAGGAAGCACGGCCACTGCTGCCCACCTGTCAGTGGATGGAGGGAGCTGATTATCCACAGGGCCCCGGCCGGAAGCATAAACAGTGAGTCTCCTCAACTCCCGGGGGCAGCAGGAAGGAGGCTCTTTAGAAAGAAAAAAACTGCTTTGACTGTCCGGCAGCAGCAGGAGGGGGAGGGACGCACGGGGCTGCAGGGTGCACACAGGGAGGGAATGTTACAGCTACAGAGCTCCTCTCAGTGAGAATATTCTGATTTACTGCTCTGTGTCCAGTCTCCAGCAGCTACACAGTGTATCAGCAGCTTACTGAGTCCTGATAACACTGATAGCTGCTGCTGTACTGAGGTCCCACTCAGGAAAGTTCATGACCCCTGAGCAGGAGGCAGCAACATCCCCCACCATCACCTCTGCTGACAGTGGCATCATGAGGAAGCGCCAAGGCCCTGGGACCCAGGCATGTACAGTGTGTGATCTGTCCAGAATGTGTGACTGTATGGATCAAGGGTTGATCTGCAAATGTGTCGGTTTGTGTGCATGTAAATATGTGTATGTGTATATATGTTGTATGTATGTATGTATATGTGTATGTATATATATATTTATACACACACACACTGGCCACTTTCCCATCCACTGTCTCTCCCTAGATTTTCTACACTTTCACAGCCACATTCATTTTCCACCCTTGAACCATTACTCATCCCACCACACTGTGTTCCCTCAAACCTTCCTTTCTCTTACAAAGTCCTGCGACTTTGTTCCACAAGCTCTCCCCACAGAGTCCTGCCGCCTTTCATCCCTCTTTCACCCCACTTGCCCCTTAACACAGCCCTTGCTATGCTGTTCCTCCTTCTTACCAGACTTCTTTCCATGTCTCTTCATTTCTCAGAAACTGTCCATCTACCATTTGCTCCCAACAAAGCCCCTTCCCATCTGTAGTCTGCCTCTGCCTTTCCACAAAACCTGTTAGTTCTTTCTCCTCGTTCTGTTCCTCTCTGCATGTCCTTCTTCCATAAAGTCCTGCCACCTAATGTTTCCACGTTGCCCCCAGCAGAGCAAGATTTTATCCACAGAAGCCCATTATTGCTCTGTTTCTTCACAGTAATTCCTGTTTCTTCTGCCCCCTTCTCCCCGTAGAGAGTCTTTCCCCTTAGGGCATGTCCCCACTGCACAGGTTTTCCGTCCGCCGGTTTTTCCGCTAGCGGTCCGGCCACAAAAAATTCTACAAGCACAATCTTCCGTATGGTTTTCAGACTGAACCTGTGCTTGTGAATGTGTAGGGGGTGGGCTTTTCTCCGCACATCGGGGATAAAAGCCCCTCCCCTCCCCCCCCCCCCCGCGCGGCCGTGGGGACGACCGCAAAACAAGACAAATACCGGCCAGGTAAATCATCCGGTATTTTTCCTCTGCAGTGGGGACGCAGCCTTAACGTCTCCCGTTACCTACAATCGCTATAGCCCTTGATCTGCCATGACGTGGGAACGTGGCAGCTGCAGTCAAAATAATAGTGTAATGTGTTAAAGAAGTTGTCCACCTCATAAAGAAATAATCATTCTAATAGCTCCTGGGCCCCTAGTAAAATAAAAAAAAAAACACTTATATTTACCTGTCCCCAGTTTGCCGAAGCGTCTCTCCAGTCTTCTGTTGACATGCCAACGCTTCCGAATGGGGATGCCACCGCTGTGGCAACTGGATGGGTGCAGTGGTTACATGCCTCTACTTACGTCACCATTCAAAAAGAACTGTTCCAAAATGGGATGTAAGTTAGTGGCACATGACCACTGCACCCAGTCATCTGCCATTTTGGGCACATTACAGCACAGTTATGCCCCACAAATACACTGTGTATGTTCTCACAACATAATGTCAGTCCGTACTTCGGCGCATAATTGCGCCTGACATACGAGCCAACATTATGGTAATTTATAGCTCTCACTGAGAACCATGATCACTTGTTCTGGGGAGAATAAATATCAGTGAGATCCATAGATGGACGTGCCGGCTACAATTTTTCCTCTGTAAAAATACATCCGCATTCATGTGAAAAATGTCGCGTGAACCCAGCCCTATAGAGCAAAACTTACACAAGGGGCCCGGGCCCCGGGTGTTTTGGGACCCTAACAACGCCCCTGATATATAAACATATAAAAGGTTTTCAAAAATGTTCCTGATGAAATTACCTCGATGTGATCAGTGGGCATCCACAACCTGATTAATTTGTGCACTAAAAACCTTGTTTTTATACTTGTAGAAAAGCTAACCATAATGTAATTGAAATTTTTAATGTAATTTTTTTTTGTGTATATCTATTGCAGTGTTGCTTGGGTTCATTTAAAATTTAGCTCTGTGGCCCTATGATCAGATTTAGCCAACAGGGGAGCAGAGAAAGTCCTTGATGGGTCCCTGATCGTGGCAGGCCTGTAACTGCTTTTTAACTTTCTCTGCTTTTCTATCTCAGGAAGGGCAAAAAGCAAAAAGGCATATACAGTATAGAGTATGTGTAGTCATGTACAGTAGCTCTGAGATTGGCCCGTAGAATCAACCCTACTAGTGGGCTCTAAGCACCCCAATCCGACACTGCTCACGATAACTATGCAACTGGGCACAACTCTGGCAACAATAGTAATGTCTATAAGGGCTGGTTCACATGGCTTATTCAAGCCGTAATTGCAGGACGGATTTCGCTTGCAATTACAGCTTTAATATGGGGTGGGGGGGGTGTGGGGTGGGGGCGCAGCCAGTGTCGGACTGGGGGGTCTGGGGCCCACAGGGGAGTTGATCTTGGGGGGCCCACCCTACTGTACATGAAAATATTACCGGCCTCTCGGACATAAATGCGCCCATTTTACCACATAATACAGTGTGCAAAACAGAACTGTATTGTGTAGTACAATAGCAAGAGAGTCACACATATGTCACAGTCTAACATATCATAGACACAGGGCTAAGTAGCTCCATCCATATCCCCCTCCACCCACATACAATATCCCCCTCCACCCACATACAATATCCCCCTCCACCTACATAAATATCCCCCTCCACCCACATACAATATCCCCCTCCACCCACAACAATATCCCCCTCCACCCACAGACACTATCCCCCTACCACCACATACAATATCGCCCCCCACCCACAACAATATCCCCCTCCACCCACATACCAAATCCCCCTACCACCCACATACAATATCCCCCTCCACCCACATACAATATCCCCCTCCACCACATACATATCCCCCACCCACATACTTTCCCTCCACCCATAAATCCCCTCCACCCACATACAATATCCCCCACCGCCCACATACAATATCCCCTCCACCCACATACAATATCCCCTCCACCCACATACAATATCCCCTCCACCCACATACAATATCCCCCTCCACCCACATACAATATCTCCCTCCACCCACATACAATATCCCCCTCCAACCACATACAATATCCCCCTCCACCCACATACAATATCCCCCTCCACCCACATACAATATCCCCCTCCACCCACTTAAATTATCCCCTCCACCCACATACAATATCCCCCTCCACCCACATACAATATCCCCCTCCACCCACATACAATATCCCCCTCCACCCACATCAATCCTCCACGTTTTCCTTGGTCACGCACCTCACCACCTCCTAAAATAAACACCAGCAAGAAAGTAAAAGTGTAACTCCTATCACAGGGTCAATCAGGGACACATGCATGCTGGCATTATACCTACAACACCACCACATAGAGCTCCAACACCAGCTCAGGTATAACCTACAACACCACCATATAGAGACCACATAGAGGTCAGACACCAGCTCAGGTATAACCTACAACACCACCATATAAAGACCACATAGAGGTCAGACACCAGCTCAGGTATAACCTACAACACCACCATATAGAGACCACATAGAGGTCAGACACCAGCTCAGGTATAACCTACAACACCGCCATATAGAAACCACATAGAAGTCAGACACCAGCTCAGGTATAACCTACAACACCGCCATATAGAGACCACATAGAGGTCAGACACCAGCTCAGGTATAACCTACAACACCACCATATAGAAACTAGAGGAACCACGGCTCAGGTATAATACAACACGCATATAGAGACACATAGAGGTCAGACACAGTCAGGTATAACCTACAACACCGCCATATAGAGACCACATAGAGGTCAGACACCAGCTCAGGTATAACCTACAACACCACCATATAGAGACCACATAGAGGTCAGACACCAGCTCAGGCCCCATCACATTACAGTGAATACAGCACTGATCCAATACAGAAGTAAAATAACCCCTGAAATCAGGGACTCACCGGAGACGTCCTATATGAGGAGTCGTTCTCTTCTCTCATGAGTTGTTCTTATTCCCTTTTCCTCTGCATCCGTTCCACACCGCCATGATGACTTGTCCCGGCCACCACTCATTCCTGCAGAAATTACACACAAATATCTTAGAATCCTCAATTTTCCAGCACCTCTTTATCTATTCCCCCCTCTGTACAAACTTCCCAGGGGTGGGAGAGCGGGTACAAGCCATAACTTAGAGGCCTAGTATCCTAAGGGGTTGGAGGGTGGGGAAAGGACTAACCCTCTGGAGATAATGCTACAACTATGGGCTGCTGCCCTCTCAATTATATTACCAGGTAGGTAGACAAGACCTAGGTAGGTAGGCAAATAGGCAAGGCCCCAGTCTGTAGGTAGGTGGTTTCTCCCAGTTAGGCAAGCTGTAGGTAGTTAGGGTCCCCTTTATATAGGCTGCAAGCAGTTAGGGACCCCCTTCAGGTAGTATACAGGCAGTTAGGGCTTCCCATGAAGTAGTATACAGGCAGTTAAGGCCTCCTTTAGGTAGTTTGCAGGCAGTTAGGGGTCTCCTTTAGCTAGTGTGCAGGAAGTCATGCCCCCCCTTTAGCTACTGTGTAGGTAGTCCGGGCCCCTTTAGTATTTAGGTAGCCAGGGCACCCTTTGTAGTCAGGGCCCCCCTGTAGGTAGTCAAGGCGTCCCTTTAGGTAGTCAGGGCCCCCCTTGTAGTCAGGGCCTCCCTGTAGGTAGTCTGGGCCCCCTTTAGGTAGCCAGGGCCCCCCTTGTAACAGGGCCCCCCTTGTAGCCAGGGCCCCACCCCCCTTGTAGCCAGGTCCCCCCCCTTGTAAGCCCTTGTAGCCGGCCCCACCAACCCCTTGTAGCCAGGGCCCCCACCCTTGTAGCAGGGCCCTGGGCCACCCCCTTGTAGCCAGGGCCCCCCTTTTAGTAGCCAGGGACCCCTGTAGGTAGCCAGGAACCCCCTTGTAGCCCAGATGCCCCCCCTTGTAGCGGGCCCAGTCGGCCCACCCTTTAGTCCAGGGGCCCCCTCTGTAGCAGACACCAGGGCCCCCTTGTAGCCAGGGAACCCCTGTAGGTAGCCGTGGACCCCCTGGCTACCTTAGTTGCGCCTGTGCTCACCGCTGACAACCGCGAGCCCCGTGAGTGGGGCCCGAGTAACCAAACTCGCCCCGGGTTAGCGGTGCCTGGTGCGCTGAACCACGCGCCCGGGAGTTGGGACATCTTGCTCCCGGACGGGCGCCGGGGTGCTCAGGGACCGGATGCCCGACGGCCCCGGTGAGCGGCGGCACTGCCTCCGGGGCCCCCAGCGGCTCGGGGGGGCCCACCGGGGGATTCCCCGGTCCCCCGGCGGCCCAGTCCGAGCCTGGGCGCAGCTCCCCGGCCCCTTAGACTTTCATTATCCACGGCGCGTATCCCGCCGGGATAATGAACATGTCACTTTCTCCCCGCCCGGCATATTCGCCGAGCGGGGAGGAGAGACGGAATCCACAGTTCTCTATGAGAACTGTGGATTACTGTAATGGCTGGGACGGATTCAAGCCATATTTCAGCGCAGTACGGCGCACAACGGCTGCAATCCGTGCTCAAAATAAGCCGCGTGAACGGCCCTTAATAGTTGCTGCAGTCCCCTGGTTAGTCAGAAACATGACGAAAGGAAAAATAAAAGGACAGTGTGGGATATGCTGCAACATAATTGAGAGCTGGACTTAAAATGTGCTGGAAATAGTGGAATCACTTTTATTGGTTGGGCATCATGTTTTGGGGTATCTGAGCTCTTTAGCTGCTCTGAGTGGAGGAGCTTTATAGGGTTGAATAGATAAGATGCAAAGGGCCCTGGAGTTTTAGGGGCTTTAAGGCCCCTCGACTATATTAAAAGACATTAGCTTTACTTATGCCTCATTGTAGACTGGAGGTTCTATTACTAATTTTGTATTGTGGTGCAGAAGCCGTTATGCCAGCATGTATGCCGGTGGTGTTTGTTCTCCAACGTTAAATTTCCAACCAGCTGCTTGACAGCCTACATTTGAAGAGGAAAGTAGAGTTTAATGATAGACTGACATACAATTTCAAATCAGCTTCTCAGAGATCTTCTTTGGTGCACATTTAAAAGAATAAAAGAGGGCAGCTCAAATCAGTCCAAAGCTGACATGAATTTTGCCCTTTCTTTTCTTTGCATCAGTCTAGGTTTGCCTCATTAAGAATCACGTAAATCTTTTCATAAAGGACTAAGTATTTGAAGCAACCTCATCATTCTAGAATGAAAACATTTCTTTGATGCATAAAGTAAATTTGTTAAAGTTCAAAGTATTTTCTTATTAAATCTTCTTCCCATTATATTCATCTCCTAGGAGTATAATTGTATTTAAAGACAAGTATGCCCCTCGATAATTTGATCAGCAAATTTTGCTTTTAAAAAGATGTGACATTTTAATGTACATAAGCTGAAACCATACATTGGATAGTCGGGCTGCTTCGACTGTGACGGAAAAATCATCCTTTACTCTTCCACATATCCATAAATGTCAGTATGTTGACCTTTCAGAGAGACGTATGGGCTGAGCAAGTAAACTTAAGTAAATAATTGGGGATGTGAGAAGGTCAACATCACTTTGTGAACTCTACTTCACTTAAATTACCACCTTCACACACAGAACATATTGATTTGCAAATATTTATTTTGCGGAGGATTAAAATGAAGAAGCTGTGCCAGCTGAGACTCTGACATAAAACATCACACTTTAAGCTTGAAGGAGGGTAGGATTATTATTACACAAGTCTTTCAACAGGTCTTCTGTTTATTAATATATTACAGTTACCAAACCGTTGTACTTTTTTATGCTCAATGACTTATTAACCCAATCCATTCAAGATCCATAAAGGATCACCACTTTCAAATGATGGCCAATATGAGATAAGTGTGGGTCCTCTCAGTTCTGAACTAAGAGACGGTCAGGATTCTCCTACTGAAATGATTAGGAATTTCGATTACAGTCGAGCATCACCACTCTGCTATATCCGGACTCACATGCATGTCTAGAATGGGAGAATGGAGAGGTTTCGGGGTTCATTTTGAAGATAGGTGCAGGTCGCAGAGGAGGGACTTGAACCTATTGGACAATAATGACATATCCAAGTGACATGCCATCATTGTCTAAAATGGGAATACCCCTTTAAACACTTCATAACTAGGCTGTTTAGCCCCCATTCCTGACCAGACAGATGCAGGTTTGAAAGGTACAAAAGCTTTCTTGTGGACAGTGATTTGACTAATTCTACATGATACATAAGGCTTTATTTTTATGTAATTTTTACATTAAAGTATATGTGTGACTGTGTGTATGTGGACAAAATTGTTATTATTATTATTATTATTATTTATTTTAAAGCGCCATTGATTCCAGGGCGCTGTACATTCGAGGGGGTTACATACATTACATAAGTCAAACGAGTACAGTGATAAGGGATAATGACAATTGGCATGACAGAGGGAGAGAGGACCCAACCCGCGAGGGCTTACAATCTACAAGGAGGGGGAAGAGACAGAGGTGAGGGGCAGACATGTCTGTGGAGGAAGCAGTGACAAGTTTAGTGAAGGTTTAAAGGCAAGCCTGAAGAAAAGGGTTTTCAGGTTGCTTTTGAAGCTGGTGAAAGTGGAGGAGAGTCTGATGTGTTGGGGCAGTGAGTTCCAGAGTGTGGGTGAAGCACGGGAGAAGTCTTGGAGACGATTGTGTGAGGAGCTGATAACGGGAGAGCAGAGGAGAAGTCCAGTGAGAGCGGAGAGTGCGTGGGGGGAGATATTTGGAAATTAGGGCAGAGATGTATGGAGGGAGAGGCATGGAGAGCCTTGTAGTTATGGTTAGTAGCTTGAAATGAATTCGCTGGGCAATGGGAAGCCAGTGAAGGGATTGGCAGAGGGGAGAGGCAGAGGAGTAGCGAGGAGAGAGGTGGATAAGACGGCAGCAGAGTTAAGGATGGATTGGAGGGGAGCGAGGGTGCTAGCTGGGAGGCCACTGAGAATGATGTTTCAGAAGACAAGGCGGGAGATGACAAGGCAGGACCAGCATTTTGTAGTGTCATAGCCGAGGAATGAGCGGATGCAGAGATTGTTTTTCAGGTGGAGGCGGCAGGCAGAGGTGAGGGTTTGGATGTGCGGTTTGAAAAGATAAAGCAGAGTCTAGGATTACCCCAAGACAGCGGACTTGTGGGACCGGTGAAAGTGTAGAGCCGTTGACTGTAATAGAGAGATCAGGGGCAGGGGTAGAGTTGGATGGTGGAAAGATGATGAGTTCTGTTTTCTCCACATTTAGTTTTAGGAGACGTGATGAGAAGAAGGAGGAAATGGAGGACATACAGTCATTGATCCGGGAGAGTAGAGAAGTGACATCTGGGCCAGAGATGTAGAGTTGGGTATCATCAGCATACAGGTGGTAATGAAAGCCATGTGAGGCTATGAGCTGACCGAGGCCAAGGGTGTAGATAGAGAAGAGTAGTGGACCCAGGACTGGGTTGGCACCCTTCCATTAAAAAAATAAAAACTCATCAGTGGTCATTAATGAAAATCAGGGATTAAGTTTAATTTGTGGTTCAACTATAAAAAAACAGAAAACAAAGAAACTGGTCTGGACAAAAATAATGGTAACCCTGGAAAAGATTAAAAATTATTTGATATAGGAGCCAGTTCAACTAAGGCGTGTCCCTAAATTAACATCATAGGTGTCTTCAGACTTGTAATTCGTCAGTCTGCCTGTTTAAAGAGTGATTAGTAGTCCCTTTGCTGTTTGTTATCATGGTGTTTACCATATTGAACTTTCAAAAAAAAGCTAATAAAAGGGTGGTCTCAGAACATTGGAAAGAAAATTGTGGAGAAACGTGTTAAAGATAAAGGCTATAAGACCATCTCCAAACAGCCTAGTGCTACTTTTGCTACAATTGAATATAATATTCAGGAGTTTATGGTCTGTGGTACTGTAGCCAACTTCACTGGACATGGCCACAAGAGGAAAAGTGATGATAAATTGAAATAACGGATAATACAAATGGTAACCAAAAAGCCAAAAACAACTTCCAAAGAGATTAGAGGTGAACTCTAAGGTCAAGGTATATCGGTGTCAGATCACAACATCCATCGCTAACTTTGCCAATGTGGACTTAATGAAAGATGGTCAAGGAGGAAACCACCATTGAAAGCTAATCTTAAAGACCGAGACTGGAATTAGCTGAAAAACATATTCGCAAACCACAAAGCTTCTTGGAGAATATCCTTATAACAGATAAGACAAAACTGGAGCTTTTCGGCGAGTCATAACAGCACTATGTTCACAGGTGAAAAAATTAAGTATGAATAGATAAGAACTTTGGTTCTTGCCTTACATTTCATATAGTGCTTTGATAAAATGAAAATGGAGCTCTGATTGTTTGCTATGAGCAACAACGAAAATCTTAGACCTAGACAGTTTTCATACGAGTCCCTTTGTACCTACTCTCAATGCATTCTGGAGCAAAATGTGTTCTCCACTGTCAGAAAGCTTGGTCAGAATCATAGGTCATTAGTCCTCCAAAAGGATAATGACCCAAAACACAGCTAAAAACATCCAAGAATGGCTAAACGCAAAGCAAAGCATAGGACTATTCTGAAGTAGGCTTCTATGACCCCTGATTTAAATCCTATAGAACATCTGTGGACAGAGGTGAATTATGCAGTATGGAAAAGGAAGCTTGAGACAGCTGAAGCAGTTTGCTCACAAGGAGTGGGCCGAATACCTGTGGACAGGTACAGAAGTCCCATTGAGAGTTACAGAAACCGTTTGTTTGCAGTGATTTTCTAAAAAAGGTTGTGCAAAAAAATGTTATTAAGGGGACCATAATTTTTGTCCAAGACAGTTTAATTAGTTTTGTTTTTTTTACATTTTTTGGTTGAACCACAATTCAAACACAAGCCCATCTTCCAGTTAGTAGGTGAGTCTTAATTAAGTAACTTCTCTCTTTTAATCTACTTATGGATTTGACACTCTATTGTTTTTGTCTATATCAGATTGGTCTGCATGGCTGTCATCACAGAAGGAAGCCTCATCTAAAGATGATGCACAAGAATTCTGCAAACTGTTTGCTGAAGACATGCAGCCTAAGGGCATGGATTATTGGAGCCATATCCTGTAGTCTGTTGAGACCAGGAGAAACTTATTGATTCAGATGGTGTCAAGCTTGTGGGGCAGCAACCAAGTGAGGAGTACAAGGACAAGTGTGTCTTGCCTACCGTCAAGCATGGTGGTGGGAGTGTCATGGTTTAGGGCTGCATGAATGTTGCCGGCTGTGGGTAGCTACAGTTGATTGAGGAAACCATGAATGCCAACATGTTCTGTGACATACTGAAGCAGAGCATGATCCCCTCTCTTTAGAAACTGGGCCACAGGGCAGTATTCCAACATGGCATGTGTTCAAAAAATATATGAGATCACTTAGCGAGTTTGTATTACCACTATGGATTTTTAAACTTCTTTGGAATAAAGACAACAGTTTGATATGAAGAAGCTGGAGATCTCATACATTTTTTGAACACATGCTGTTAATACCTATTGGAATTCATAGGCAATCTCCGGGCTCACCTCTTTGCTACACTATAGTACTACGCCCAGGAATGATTGTTTGACAAGGGAGACCTCACAAAGGAAGGGTGAAGCGTAACTGCCTCTACATTTTATTCCAACATGGCAACCACATTCACATCTCCAAATGATCACTGCCTTGTAGTGATGAGCGATTACGTTGACTATTGTCATCGGGTCGATATCGGCAATTATCAATAAGATATTCGATAGTCGATAATAGATTATCACCGATGACCATTGAAGTCTATGGGAGAGCAACAACACCTTCATTCTTACACCCAAACAGGGCTGGAGAAGCTGGAATTAACATCCACAACAGTCAAATGGATACGTGCTACATCTTAGCCAACACACTTAGGTTATAAAAGCCACAGAAAAAAAATCACACACCATTCACTATCCCTGTCTTGCAACACAGCATGACCCTTAAACCTGCATGACCCACAAATTAAAAAGTGCCAGAAGGCAGTATGATTTGAACCATCATTTTACTTGAACTGGACATTGAATATCCCTGTCCTGGAACGCAGCATGAGCCCCAAACCTGCATGACCCCCAGATTTAAAAAGTGCCGGAAAAAGGAGTCTTTCAACCACCATTTTAGTTGAACTGGACATTGACTATACCTGTCCTGTACCACAGTATGACCATTAAACCTGTCTGACCCACAGATTAAAAAGTGCTGGAAAAAGGAGTCTTTCAACAACCATTTTAGTTTCACTGGACATTGACCATACCTCTCCTGGGCCACAGCATGAGCCCCAAACCTGCATGACCCCCAGATTAAAAAGTGCCGGAAAAAGGAATCTTTCAACCACCATTTTAGTTTCACTGGACATAGACTATCCCTGTCCTGGAACGCAGCATGAGCCCCAAACCTGCATGACCCCCACATTTAAAAAGTGCTGGAAAAAGGTGTCTTTCAACCCCATTTTAGTTTCACTGGACAATTTACCTACCTGCCTTGGCCC
>JAODAL010052093.1:0-26219 GCA_025379985.1 Phyllomedusa bahiana
AAATTTAGAAGAGAAAGATGAGTGTAAAGTGTGATATGGAATAAGAGAAAGTGATGTGTTAAATGTGTTATTTGGGGAAAGGGGGAAAAGTGATGTTTAAGTGTGTGATATTGAGATAAGGAAAGAGTGATGTGTTAAAGTTGTGATATGTGAGATAGAGAGAAGAGTGATGTGTTAAAGTGTGTGATATGTAGAGATGAGAAGAGTGATGTGTTAAAGTGTGTGATATGTAGATAGAGAGAAAGAGTGATTTGTTAAAGTGTTGATATGTGAGATAGGAGAGAGAAGAGTGATTGTTTAAAGTGTGTTGATATGTGAGATGAGAGATAGAATAGTGATGTTTAAATTGTGTATATGTAGATGAGAAGAGAAGAGTGATGTGTTAAAGTTGTGATATTGATAGAGAGAAAGAGTGATTTTTTTAAAGTGTGTTGTTATATTATATGAGAAGAGAAAGTTATTTGTTAAAGTTTTTATGTGAGAAGATATAAATGAGTGTTAATTTTGTATATAGATGAGTAGAGGTGTTTTAAAGTTTTGTATATGTGAGATAGATTGATAAGAATATGATTTTAAATTTTATATTGAATATAGAGAATATTATGTGTAATATGTTGTATAGAGATAGATATATAATTATTATAAAATTATTTACAATGGATAAGCATATTAATCATATATAAAATTTTTAATGATAGAGCTAGATTCCTTATAATATATACCATATATAAAGAGCTAAGCTTCTCTCATCTAATATAACCTATATATCAAGATCAGTCATTACATAAACTATATATCAAGTATATCTTCCAATCTATCATATATATAATACAAGTAGCTTTGCTCTCTCCTCTATCATATAACCCTATATATCACAGATCTCAGTCTTCTCCATATAAACTATTATACGATATACCTCTATATATATATCAAGAGCTCAGCTTCTCTCCTCTATCATATAACCCTATATATCACAGAGCTCGTAGCTCCTCTCCCTCTAGCATAATAACCCTATATATCACAGAGCTCAGCTTCTGTCCCTCAATCATATAACTCTAATATCACAGAGCTCAGCTCGTCCTTCTCTATCATATAACCCTATAGATCACAGAGCTCAGCTCCTCTATCATATAACCCTATAAATCTACAGAGCTCGTTTTCCTCTATCATATAACCCTATATATCACAGAGCTCAGCTCCTCTATCATATAACCCTATATATCACAGAGCTCATCTCCTCTAGCCAATAAACCTATAAATCACAGAGCTCAGCTCCTCTATCCATATAATTCTATATATCACAGAGCTCAGCTTCGCTCCGCGATCATATAACCCAATATATCACCGAGCTCATCTCCTCTAATCAAATAACCCTATATATCACAAGATTCATCTCCTCTCCTCTATCATATAACCCTATATACACAGAGCTCAGCTCTCCTCCTCATCATATAACCTTATATATCACAGACTCAGCTTCTCTCCTCTATAATAAACCCCTATATATCACGAGAGCTGCAGCTTCTCTCCCTCTATTCCTATAACACTAATATAATTCACAGAGCTCACATCTCATCCTCTATCATATAACCCAATATATCACAGAGCCAGCGCCTCTCCTCTATCATATAACCCCTATATACACAGAGCAAAGCTCCTCTCCCTCTATCTATATAACCCTATTATATCAGCAGCTCAGCATCTCTCCTCTAATCATAAAACCCTATATATCACAGAGCTCAGCTCCTCTAACATAGAACCCTATATAAATCACAGAGCCAGCCCACCTCCTCTATCAATATAAACCCTATATATCACAGAGCTCAAGCTCACCTTCTCTCCCTCTATCATATAACCCTAATATCAACCTCAGCTTCGTCTCCTCTATCATATAACCCTATATATTGCGCCAGAGCCTCAGCTTCTCTCCTCTATTCATATATACCCTATATATCACAGAGCACAGCTTTCTCCTCCCTCTATCATATAACCCTATATATTAAGCTCAGCTCCTCTCCAATCATATAACCAATATATCACAGAGCTCACTTCTCTCCTCTCTTCTCTTTCCTGTGTACTGACTCTGATTGAACAGTGTTTATATGACAACAACCATTGGGCTCCTACAGTTCTCAATCAGTGCAAATAAATGTAGAGTATCTAAACTAATAAAGTGACCATTGACCCTGGTGACTGCTGACCCCGGTGACTGCTGACTCCGGTGACTGCCTGATCCGTGGACTGACTCCTCCGGTGACTGCTGACCCCGGTGACTGCTGACCCCCGTGACTGCTGACCCCGGTGACTGCTGACCCCGGTGACTGCTGACCCCGGTGACTGCTGACTCTGGTGACTGCTGACCCCGGTGACTGCTGACCCCAGTGACTGCTGACCCCGTGACTGCTGACCCTGGAGACTGCTGACTATCCGGAGACTGCTGACTCCGGTGACAGCCTAACCCCGGTGACTGCTGACATCCAGGTGGACTGCAGACCCGTTGACTGCTGACCACCCGGTGACTGCTGATCCCTCCCGGGGTGACTGCAGACCCCGGGACTGCGACTCTGGTGACTGCTGACTCTGCGTGACTGCTGAACCCGTGACTGGCTGACCCCGGTGGACTGCGACTCTGGTGAACTGCTGACCCCGTGACTGCTGACCTCTCCCAGTAGTCTGCCTGACTCTGTGACGTGCTGACCCCGGTGACTGCTGACACGTGAACTGCTGACCCCAGTGACTGCTGACCCCATGACTGCTGACCCCGGTGACTGCTGACTCCTGGTGACTGCTGACACTCGTGACTGCTGAACTTTCAGTGACTGCTGACCTCGTGACTGCTGACTTCATGACTGCGTGACCCCGGTGACTGCTGACTTCCCGTGACTGCTGACCCCGTGACTGCTGACCCCGGTGACTGCTGACTCCGGTGACTGCTGACCTGGGTGACTGCTGACCCCGGTGACTGCTGACCCCGGTGACTGCTGACCCCAGTGACTGCTGACCCCGGTGACTGCTGACTCCGGTGACTGCTGACCTCGGTGACTGCTGACTTCAGTGACTGGCCGACTCCGTTGACCTGCCCTGACCCCCAGTGACTGCTGACCCGTGACTGCTGACTCTGGTGACTGCTGACGCCCATGACTTGCGTGACTCTGGTACTGCGTGCTGACCCCGATGACTGCTGACTCTGGGACTGCTGGACCCCGGTGACTGCTGACCCCGTGACTGCTGACATCTGGTGACTCGCTGACCCCATGACTGCAGCTCTGGTGACTAGCTGACCGCCGGTGCTCGACTCTGGTGACTGCTGACCCCGGTGAACTGCTGACCCGGTGATGCCCCGGTTTTATTTGGAGTCAATAGCAATGTGTAAGAGGATGTGTCTGTGTCTGCTGCACCTGTGGGAAATGGCGGAGCTCTGTTTCTATGTTATAGCAAGCGGGAGGTCCGGTGGACCGCTATCACTTAGTTTTGCATACTCCACGGTTGATCACACTGTGCTTCTTTTGGACATTATTATGTATCATTATATAAATCGTCTTCCATACGTGAGCTCCGCTTTATACTTGCACAAGAACATTCACATTAGTAGACAACTGTAGGAATCTGGCAAATCCTATTAGTCTCCTTGGTGCAGATATTATGATAGTAAGTGTTAGTTATTTGTTGGTTTATTATATAGCAGCGTATATTACACATTGTAATCCCCATCCCCAGTAGGGCTAACAATCTATTTCTGTACTTTAAAGGGGGTTTCTCTCTACCAATGATTACTTTCAAGATGTAAGGGAAGGGTAATGAAGACTTTTACTAATACATTGCTCTTTTGATATCGCCCCGTCAGGAGATAAGAGTTTTTTTCTGCTCTGACTGCACACAAGTGTCTCTAGGTTAGCATCTATAATTCCCACTAGTGGAGCTGATTCATGGGGACACCAGTGGAGTTGATTCTTGGGACCCAGCAGTGGAGTTGATACTTGGAGCCCACCAGTGGAGAGGATTCTTGGGGCCCACCAGTGGGAGTTTTGGAATTCTTGGGGCCACCAGTGGAGTTGATTGCTTGGGGCCCACCATGGAGTTGATATCTTTGGGGCCCACCATTGGAGTTGATTCTTGGGCCCACCAGTGGATTTTTAGTTCTTGGGGCCCACCATTGACAGATTCTCGTTGTCCCACCCATTGGAGTTGATTCTCGGGCCAACCCAGTGTAGTTGATTCTCGGCCACCAGTGGTTGATTTTTGGGCCCACCAGTGAGTTGATTCTTTGGGCCCACCAGTGGAGTTGATTCTTGGGTGGCCCACCAGTGAGTTGAGATTCCTGAACCCACCACTGAGTTGATTCACTTGGGACCCACCAGTGAGTTGATTCTTGGGACCCACAAGTGGAGCTGATTCTTTGAGCCCTCCAGTGGAGTTGTTTCTTGGGGCCCACCAGTGGAGTTGATTCTTGGGGCCCACCAGTGGAATTAATCTTTTGGTCCCACCAGTGGAGTTGATTCTTGGGGCCCACCAGTGGAATTGATTCTTGGGGCCCACCAATGGAGTTTGAGTTCATTGGGCCCACCATTGGAGCTGATTCTTAGGGCCCACAGTGGAATTAAATCTTTTGGGTACCTACCAGTGGAGTTGATTCTTGGTGGCCCACCAGTTGGAATGATTTCCTTGGGGGCCCAACCAGTGGAATTGATTCTTGGGGCCACACCAGTGGAAATTGATTCTTGGGGCCCACACCCAATGGAGTTGAATTCTTAGGCCTCACCAGTGGAGGTGATGCTTAGGGCCCACCTAGAGGAGTGATTTCTTGGGCCACCAGTGGACCTTGATACCTTGGAACGCAGCAGTGAGTTGTGATCTTGAGCCCACTGTTATAGATTATTTTTGGAACCCACTGGTAGAGATGATTCTGGGGCCCAACATTAGAGTTGATTCTTGGAGCCCACCAGGTGAGTTGATTCTTGGGGCCACCAGTGGAGTTGATTCTTTGGGCCCACCAGTGGAGTTGATTATAGGGGCCCACCAGTGCAATTGATTATAGGGGCCCACCAGTGCAATTGATTCTTGGGGCCCACCAGTGGAGTTGATTTTGGGGACCCACCAGTGGAGTTGATTCTTGGTGGGGTAAAGGGGTTTTCTCACTACAAAGATTTGCAATCAAGAGGTAGGGAAAGGTAAATAATGACTTTTTTCTAAATACATTGCTCTTTTGATATAGACCTGGTCAGGAGATAAGAGAGATTTTATCTGCTCTGAGTGCACACAATTGTTTCTAGGTTAGCGTCTATATTTCATTTCCTGACGAGGGGCAAACCCCCGAAACAGCTATATGCAGATGGCCGATTCCTGCTTGGCTAATATCCCTTTTGCTTTCTAAAGACTCAGTGGGTCAAAAGCAAATGGAGGATTTGTTACATCCAATAGAGGGCGCTTGAGCTTCTAACCTCCTTTCCCACAATGTCTTTAGAGTCTTTATCTCTAACAAGCTTAGCTTGTTTACCTTTGATAAGCAATTTTTCACTCCTTGGAGCTCTGTAGCTGTATTTACTATGGATTAATTCTCCTATACTTATGTTACTGTAATCCTAAGCTAGTTACAGAGGGGTAATTATGCTAATCACTGTTATAGACCCGACCACAGCCTGACTTTGTGACACAGCTTGGTAAGAAAACCCCTTTAATACAAATGAGGATCAATTTAATAGGAAACTAAAATAGCAGAATATTTTGGGAATATTTGATGAACCTCATGCAACGTTTATCGTGATGTGGTCCCTGGTTGGGTTGGTGCAACCTAAAAGCAACTGAGCCTTTGGGTTATGTATTTGTACTTAATAATTTCGAAGAAATAAATTCACTCTCACCAAACTCTGCCCATTGGAGCTCACTCAATGTAGTTTATGGGTCCTCTTTGTGAGGTTCTTTTTTCATTGTAAATCCATAATAAGCCGGTAGCAAAATCTGCACATGGATTTCAGTCTATACATTAGTATGCAAAGTCACTCTCCCCAGAAGGAAACCTAGTTTCCTCCTCCAAAAAAGTCACTCTTCTGTAGACTTCTGTTTCTGGATTCTTGTCCTCGTCAGTACAGAGCAGGGTAGTAGTGTGCTAGTGTGATGACCCAGATTCTCATTGGAGAGACCAGTGATATGGACACTTATTTTCAGGCAATGCTTCATGGGGAAAAAAAATAGCCAGTTTGCCTAATTCAGAAGGAATGAAGACTTTTACTACATACATTGCTCTTTTGATTTTGCACTGGTCAGGAGATGAGAGATTTTATCTGCTCTGATTACAACAATCGTCTCTAGTTTAACCGTCCATCGAGTCTCCACTTCCTGATTAGACTAAAGCAAGAACAGTGACGTCACCCATGTCGGAGGATGCAAGGTCTTTATCTGCTAACAAATTTACTTGTTAACCCTTGATAAGCTCTTGGTTTTCACTTGTGAGCTCTGTAGCTTGTTAGCTAACAGAATATAAATCTCCTGCACTTATGTCACTGTAAGATTTAGCTAGTTATAGAGGAGCTAAATATGCTAATCACCGCTATAGACCTGCCCACAGCCTGACTAGGCAGTGCGAGTCTGAAGCTGCTTGTGACTCTGTGAAACTGCCGGGTGATGACCAATTTAATAGGAAATCAATATAGCAGAATATTTTGGGAATATTTAAGAAATATTTAGCAGTCAAACCAAGTCTCCTCCAAAAGGAAGTGTCCCCCATGTGTAGAGGGCTGTCTCTGGGTTCTTGCTCCTCATCAGTACAGGACAAGGTACTGGTGGGCTAAAGAGATGTCTTAAATTTTATAACTCCTTAAGAACCCTGAATAGACCTAACCCCTTTAAACGACGCTGCACACGTCTTTTGACGGCGGCCGGTGCGGGTCGTTCGTCTACAGCGACGTCTCTTGGCGTCGCTATAGACTTCGGGGTTTGCGGCGCCCAGGCGCCGCAGCAGCGCTGAGAATGGGGCTGTACTACATAGCCCAGATACCAGAGCATCTCCTGCGAGCATCGGGGAGCGGAGGAAACCTCCGCAACCCGATGCTTTAACCCTTTGATCGTGGCGGATCGTCACCGCAGCGCATTCAAAGGGTTCCCCTGCTCTGTCGGGTGATCGGAACACCCGGTGACCCGACAGAGCTCGGGGAAAAGGCTGCAAAAAAAACAGTCAGCGCTGGGGAACCTAGATGAGAGCCCCAGGGCTGTATCTGTAAGAAGCCAGGATCAGGGCAAACTGTGTGCCTGTTCCAAGATCATTGCCTGTGTCAGAACAGAAACAGTTTTTATAATGTATAGCAATTTGAATAGCTAATACATTACTAAGTGTAAAAAAAAAATAAAAAAAAAAAAAAATGTAAAACAGTTCTGCCCTACAGGGGAATTTAAAAAAAAAAAAAAAAAAAACACATAATAAGTGTAGAAATAGATTGTAAGCTCCCCCACCCCCCCCTCCCCTCACGAGCAGGCCCTCACCACCTTGTGTCTCAATTTGAAAGTACTTTAATTGTAATGACTGTATGTTTACCCTTAATTTGTAAAGTGCTGCGGAATATGTTGGCGCTATAGAATAAAGATTTTATTTTTATTATTAAAAAAAAAGAATACAAAATAAATATTTAATAAAAAATAATTGATGCATAAAGAACACACACAAATAAACCTATACATAATAGGCATCCACATGACCGTAATAACCTGTAGAATTAATCTAGACAAGTTTTACATGTGAAATATGAAAATGGTAAAAAAAATGTAAGAAAACAAAAAAAAAATTTTACATTTTTTTATTTCACAAATTCAGCAATTATTTAATAAGTGAACTGAAACTATTCCCCCATAAAGTACAACTTCTCTCGAATAAAAAAAGAGGCCTCGTCCAACCGCGTCATTGAAAAAATAAAAAAGTTACAACTGTTGAAACGCAAGGAGGCAAAAACGGAAAAAAAAACGTTCTGGTCATTTACTACTTTTCAGGCCTGGGAGTTAAGGGGTTAAAAAACTTCCATGCTTCCAGAAAATCCACTTTTCCATGTTGTGCTGCCTGAAGTGATACCGATGGCAGAGATGCTATTTCCAACGTTCCACTATAATACCTGTAAAGCCAGGTCAGATAACAGTCCTAGAAGGCCAGGATATAGATGCTTGCAAGACGATTTGAAATAGCAACGCTGTGTACAATTGTTGCCACTGCCGCTTCCCTGGAGGGTCAAGGAGAGAGCATCACTGTTCTGCTGAGGTTCCGACTGCTACAAAGAAAATATATTGTTCTGTTAATGAGCTCTGTCAGGGAACCAGCTGCTGAGAGGCAAACAACCTTGGCAATTTAATGAGAACTCTCCAGACAAAGCTACATGTCTCAATCTATTCCTGGGCTCAGATACTGTCCTGCCCAAATTTTAGAGTTACATCCAAAATTTATCTGGAACATAGTATCCTCTGAATGTGGAATAAATTGTGGCCAAATAAAAGGGGGAAATAATTTAAAAACCTTGGAAGAAGTTGAAATGGTTGGGTATATACAGCCTTCTCTTTATGGTCTATCAGATCTTGTCATAGTTAATGTCTTGAATTGAGCTCTTATAAGTACAAGATACATGTAAATGGATTTAGTAGACATTAACCATTAAAAAGACTTTGCTTAAAGGGGTGGTCTCACTCCATTGATTCATCTCACCTCAGTCCTGTTTTCTTGGTTTCACTTCAGGGGGCGTGTTTACTGGCTTCCACTAGGCTACAGTAGAAGCCGGGTCTGTAGCTATAGCAACGAGTGCTGGCAGCCTATCATGAGAGACTGAATCAGTCTGTAGCTATACGCACCAGTGCGCTGCAGCCTATCAGGAGAGATTGTACAGGCCTGTAGCTATAGCAATGATACTGCTGCCTATCAGGAAGAGAAAAAGTATTGTGACCCCCCACAAGGTCTGTAGCTAAAGCAACCAGCGCTGCATCCTAGTCAGGAGAGATTGTACAGGTCTGAAGCTAATAGCAATGAGTACTGGCAGCCTATCAGGAAGATTGGACAGGTCAGTAGCATAGCCACCATGTTGGCATGCCTATCAGAGATACCTAACAGGTCTGTAGCTATAGGGCAAACATGCTGGCAGCCTATCAGCAGAGATTGTACAGGTCTGTAGCTATAGCGATCAGTGCTGGCAGCCTATCAGGAGAGATTGTACAGGTCTGTAGCTATAGCGATCAGTGCTGGCAGCCTGTCAGGGGAGATCAAACAGGTCTGTAGCTATAGCAACCAGTGCTGGCAGCCTATCAGGAGGGATGGAACGGGTCTGTAGCTATAGCGACCAGTGCTGGCAGTCTACAGGAGGGATGAACAGGTCTGTAGCTATAGCGACCTGAGGAGCCGATGCAGGGTCCATACAAAAGGGGATATCGCTAGGAATAGTAGGACACTTAGTAATGGACACATATTGCAAAGTGACTTGTTTTAGCAAGATTTTTAACATAAAAAGCAGCAATCCCTGTAGTGAGACAACCCCTTTAAAGTTCAAGTGAATATAAGAAACTTGTGTAATTTATCTTATTAGAAAAAATGCCTCTTTTTCCACTTACCAGACTCAGAAAAGAGAGACAGACTGTGTTGCACAATGCTTACCACTGAGCCACCGTGTTGGACCATGTTAACCCCTTAGTCACCATGATGCACCGTGATAACCACTGAGCCATTGTGTTGGACCATGTTAACCACTGAGTCACCTTACTGCACCATGCTAACTACTGAGCCACCATGCTGCACCAAGGTAACCACTGAGCCACTGTGATGCACCATGATCACCACTGAGCCATCCTGCTGCACCATGATAACGCTAAGCCACTGTGTTGCACAATGCTAACCACTGAGTCACTGTGTTGCACTATGCTAACCACTGAGCCACTGTGTTGGACCTTGTTGACCACTGGGTCACCCTGATGCAACATACTAACCACTGAGCCACTGCACAGCACCATGCTAACCACTGAGCCACCAGACTAAACCATGCTAACCACTGAGCCACCAGACTAAACCATGCTAAACCAAAGGAGCCATTCTGCACATGCCCAATGCTAACCACTGAGCCACCAGGCTACACCATGCTAACCACTGAGCCACCAGACTACACTGAGACTACACTAGACTGAGCACTATGCTAACCAGAGGAAAACAATTGGTAATACAAGCAAATATAATGTGTTGTGAGACTGTAATATGTTACAACTCTGATTGATATGCTTGTGTAATATGTTAAAAATTAAATGATCCACATACAAATAAATTAGGCACTAACCTTGATCAGTTGTGGAGGTACAACTCTCAATGCAGCATTTAGAACTGTGAACAGCATTTGCCCTTGGCTAAGGGTATGTCCAGACGGAGTATTTGTGGGCCATATTTTTGGATGTAATTGCGCTGTAATCCACCTGAAGTACGGCCCGCAAATACAGTAAAAGCACAGCTCTCATAGAGTGCTATAGAGCAGGGCAGTTCCTAGGCCAAATTGCACTCAGGGCGAGGTGAAGAAATTTCGCCACCCCCCTCCCCCCGGTAACAAATGGCGCCACTATGTGACACATTGCATCACAATAAACCAAAGCCAAAATATACAAAAAGCTTTACCACAATGTGCTACGTATAAAACTACTAAATAATAGTCATACAGTTACCAAATAACACTGCTACACCAACCAGAATCCCAAGGACCACTGAAAGACCAAATATCAACCAGCACACAGGACCGAATAATTACCACCACACCATGAACCACATAACGACACCGAGCACACCGCAGTGACCGAATAATACAAACTGACCATTACTGAGTATAAACCATTATACTACAACCAATATTACCGCCACACAGTGACCATACAGTAGTGGATACCAGCTGTACACAGGCTCTGCAGGCATATAAATAATTACAGTAAAGTTATATCTAGTGACTCACAGAAGACGTCTCTGAAGAGTTGTTCTCTTCTCTTCTTCTTTTTCCATCTGTCCCAGACGCCATGACGACTACTCCGACTCTTCACTGTAAAATTTAGAAAACACACATCTTATACTCCTCCACTTTATCAGCACTTCTCTACCAATTCCTATCTCTATACAAACTCCCCATCTATAGCACCTACATATGGTAGCCATGTAATAATGCCCCCTGTAGCCACGTAGTAGCCCCCTATAGCCAGGTAGTAGCCCCCCTTAGCCAGTGATGAACCCCTGTAGCCAGTGATGCCCCCCTTGTAGCCAGTGATGCCCCCCTTGTAGCCATTATGCCCGCTGTAGCCAGTGATGCCCCCTGTAGCCAGTGATGCTCCCCCTGTAGCCAGTGATGCCCCTGTAACTAATTATAAAATAACAAAATAGTACTCACCTCGGTCCGCGCGTCCCGGCCCGGAGCTGCTGAGCGGTGTAAGCGGCGTGACGTCATCACGATGCTTACGCTATCACGCAGCTCCCAGGGATCTCCTCGGCGGCAGAGCTGCCGACCGACGAGACCCAGCGTCACAGGGGGCGCGGTGAAAGCCGTGCGCCCGCTGCGACGCTGATACAGGGGAGGAGACAGGAGGGGAACGATCCGTCCTGCCTCCTCCCTGCACCAGCCAGTGCGTACTTCTAAAATACCAGGCGAATAGCGCTGTGCACAGTACGCGCCGCTATACGCCGTGTGAACATATCCATAGGCTCCAAACTTCAGAACAAAGGTTCAGGAGAAGACATTGAATGCAGGTAAAAACTTGCCCCGCCGATTAGAGTCCAGTAAATTAAAGGAAATCATCACACCCAAAAGGATAAGATTAAAAAGTATAATTAATTTCATAAAATAATAAATCGTGACCCGTTACACACATAGAACCTGCGCTTTTTATATATTCTAGACATATGAGAATGTATTATTTATTCTATTCTTTTATATAGCCCTATGATAGTCCACAGCGCTGTACAAATCTTGTCATCATTCATATTGGTCCCCTGTCCTCTTGGGGCTCTCAATCAATATTCCAAATTAACCTCTCTGTATGTTTTTGGAGTGTGAGGGGAACTGGAGCACTTAGAGGAAAAGCACAGAAATACTGGGAGAATATGCAAACTCCATTCATGGTGCAGCACAGTGGCTCACTGGTTACTATGGTGCAGCACAGTGGCTCACTGGTTAGCATGGTGCAGCACAATGGTTCAAATGGTTAGTATGGTGCAGCACAATGGTTTTAGTGGTTAGTATTGTGGCAGCACAGTGGTTCAGTGGTTAGCACGGTGCAGCACAGTGGTTCAGTGGTTAGTATGGTGCAGCACGGTGGTTCAGTGGTTAGTGTGGTGCAGCATGGTGGTTCAGTGGTTGGCATGGTGTAGCACAGTAGTTCAGTGGTTAGTATGGTGCAGCACAGTGGTTCAGTGGTTAGTATGGTGCAGCATAGTGGTTCAGTGGTTAGCATGATGCAGCACAATAGTTCAGTGATTAGTATGGTGCAGCACAAAAGTTCAGTGGTTAGTATGATGCTGCTTGGGGGCTGTTAGATTAGCATGGTTAAAGAGAACCTGTCACATAGTTTATGCCCCCCCCCCTTGCTGAGGACAGAACAAGCTAGTGTCAGACCTGCTGTTTCCAGCGCTGTGTCTCTTATTCTGTAAGATGCTATGGTTTTCGTGTATTTAATGCTCAAATCTGCAGTTTTCAACCAGAAGAGTCATTTGAAGAGTCCTTCAAAGACTCAGTTTTTTTCAAACCCCGCCCACCTGAGGCTAGCCCCGCCCACACCATCTGACAAACCTATTACTTTGAATAGGTAGAAACATGTGAATAACTGTCAGTGGGCGGGGCTAGCCTTTGGTGGGCAGGGCTAAAACCTACTCATGAATAAGATTTGAGGGGTAAATGCTCTAAAACTGCTGCATCTTACAGAAATAGGGCACAGCGCTGGGAACAGCAGGTCTGACACTAGCTTGTGCTGCCCTCAGCAAGGGGGGCATAACCTATGTGACAGGTTCCCTTTAAGAACGGTGGCTTAATGGTTAGAATGATGCAGAACAGTGGCTCAGTGATTAGCATTGTGTAGCCTGGTGGCTCAGTGGCTAGCATGGTGCAGAACAGTGGCTCAGTGATTAGCACGGTGCAGCTTAGTGGTTAGTCACAGTGTATGACTGGTTGGCATGGTGCAGAACAGCGACTCAGTGGTTAGCATGGTGTAGTACAGTGGCTTACTGGTTAGCATGGTGCAGCTTAGTGGTTAGTATGGTGCTGAACAGTGACTGAGTGGTTAGCATGATGCAGCACAGTGGCTTAGTGGTTAGCATGGTGCAACAGAGTGTCTCAGTGGTTAGCATGGTGCAACAGAGTGTCTCAGTGGTTAGCATGGTGCAGCACAGTGGCTCAGTGGCTAGCATGGTGCAGAACAGAAACTCTGGTTAGCATGGTACAGCACAGTGGCTCATTGGTTAACATGGTGCAGAAAAGTGGCTTAGTTGTTAGTATGGCGCAGAACAGTGGCTCAGTGGTTATTATGGTGCAGAACAGAAACTGTGGTTAGCATGGTACAGCACAGTGGCTCAGTGGTTAACATGGTGCAGCACGGTAGATTAGTGGTTAGCACTTTAGCCTTGCAGCACTGGTGTCTTGGATTCAGATTCCAAAAAGGTCAACATCTGTATGGAGTCTGTATGTTTGTTCTGTGTTTGACCGCCTTGTACTCCCGTTTCCTCCATAAACATAATCTGGAATGTACACTGTGAGGCCCAATGGGGATACGGATGAATGTGAATAACGACAATCTCTCCATAGGGCTATATAAATGAATAAGGCATTGCTATATGTCTAGTTTATATAATGTGTTTACTACATATGTATAAATCGGAGATGTAACATACGAATATAGTATATGTAGAATTTACAGTCTCGCTGAACTTGGATTTACGTTTGTTTGTTTTGACAATTGTTTCCTCACAATAGAACTTAGAATGTTCTGTAATTTTGTACAATTTCCTTGTGTAATATTTGTTGAGAGTGATCTTTTTCATGCGTTTCTTCTCTCCGGCACCATTTCTGCAGTTTCTTGTATTCGATGCTCAGGTTGTTTATAATTCATTTGTTTTCTTTGTAGTTTTATTACATTTTGCTCTTTTTGTTGCTTTTTTGCTCTCCTGCTTCCTTCACTCTGTGTTTTGCTCACAGTGCGTGTCCTCTCCTGTTTTTGGTTATTAATACTCTCCAGTGGCTTTATTATTTGCTCCTCTCTCCGGTCAGGCGTCCGGCTATGTGTTACTTGTATTTTCTGCTTATTTCACCGGCTGCATAACAACCTCTAGGCTCTGCTCTGTGGTATCCATCAGGGGTATGTAAATTAAATATTTTTGTAAACCTTTCTTCTGCTGGTACATGTTTTGCACTGTGCAATAATACGGTCGTCTGAATAAGGTGTAAGGATGGGAGGGCACAACGTTTGTCAAGCAACAAAAGGAGTAGAAACATGAAAAAAGCTTAAAAATGATCCGTTGTTATATTATAGAGTCACGCCGCATTATATACGAGTCACATTATCATATCAGATCCCTTGTTGTTGTTATGGGTAAAAGGGGAGATTTATCAGAGTTGGGATGATTTTTGGCTTTCTGGTGCAGGGTGTCGATATTTCTGACACTGAGCAGTTTGTGACCTGTTGGTGACTGCTGTGGTGAGAGGATCATGAATGGACAAATGACGCCATTGTGGATAAAAGACGTAGAAAATGTGGAGCACCACGCGCCATTGATGTGAGTGGTGAACGTCATCTACAAAGGTGCACAAGGATGGAGAACACAGCAAAACACAACAGTGGACCTAATGCGTATGGGGCCCATGGAGCAGACGGATGTCACTGCACCACTGCTAACCCTGCTGTGTATGGGGCCCCGGAGCAGACGGATGTCACTGCACCTCTGCTAACCCTACTGTGTATGGGATTCCGGAGCAGATGGATGTCACTGCACCTCTGCTAACCCTACTGTGTATGGGGCCCCGGCGCAGACGGATGTCACTGCACCTCTGCTATCCTTACTGTGTATGGGGCCTAGATGAGACAGATGTTACTGCACCTCTGCTAACCCTACTGTGTATGGGGCCCCGGAGCAGACGGATGTCACTGCACCTCTGCTAACCATACTGCATATTGGGCCCCCGAGCAAACGGATGTCACTGCACCTCTGCTAACCCTACTGTGTATGGGGCCCCGGAGCAGACGGATGTCACTGCCCCTCTGCTAACCTTACTGTGTATGGGGCCTAGAGAAGACAGATTTCTGCACTCTGCTACCCTACTGTGTAATGGGGCCCGACAACAAGTCATCACCTCTGCTAACCCTACTGCATATGGGGCCCCGGAGCAGACGGATGTCACTGCACCTCTGCTAACCCTACTGTATATGGGGCCCAGGAGCAGACGGCTGTCACTGCACCTCTGCTAACCCTACTGTGTATGGGGCCTGGAGCAGACGGATGTCACTGCACCTCTGCAGACCCTACTGTGTATGGGGCCCCGGACGAGGGTTCACCGCACCTCTGCTAACCCTATTTTGGTAGGGAGCCCCCGGACAGACGGAGTCCCGCACCCCTGCTAACCCTACTGTGTAGGGGGCCCCGGAGCAGGGATCACGCACCCGCAACCCTACGTGTATGGGCCCAGAGCAGAGGGAGTCACTGCACCTCTGCTAACCCTACTGTGAAAGGGGCCGGGAGAAAAATGGATGCCCAGCCCCCGCTAACCCTACCCCAAGGGGGCCCCAACAGACGATACACCGCACCTCTTTTAACCCACTGGTAGGGGGCCCCGGACACATGGATATCACTGAAACCTCTGCTAACACACTGTGTTGGGGCCCACGGGGGACAAATTCACAAAAAAACATTAGAAAAAAACCCTAAACCCATTGCGGGAAGAATGCAAGCGATGGGGGCAGATTATTTTTGGAAGGTTTAGGGGGGCATCCTCTGGCTATTTAACCATGTGGAAGGTCCTCACTTGATTTTGGGTGGAACCATCCTTGCAAATCATGTGCACCCATCAGCTGATCATTTCCCCGGGGAGGGATGGATCTTCCTAAGAAAATGTGACCTGTCACACGGCTAGAAAGTCCGACAGGGTTGTAGAGCAAACACAAAACGTATTTACACACACGAACAAAAATGAAGGTAAAAATCAATATAGAACTTTTTTTCATTTATATATACAAACATTTATGTTGTTTTTTGGATAGATGAAAATTAAAATTCTTAGAGCACGTTTTTGTGAAAACTGTAAGGACCCTTTACCCATGACAAATGACCTCAGTTGCTTTACAAAACTGGATAAAAGGCAAAAGTCAGTAAGAAAATTTCCTTGCATCTGTTGGCAATGTAACCGACAATTTTTGCATGCATAGAACACCCCCATTCTCGGCCCCGGTGTAGTGATCCTTTTATGGCCATTCCCTTTTTTTCCCATTTACCATCAGTAAATGGCCCTGGAGGTCAATGCAAACCGAAATAGGCACTTTTAAATAAAGGGGAAATTTGCTACAAAAAGGAACAATCATAAGCAAGGCGCCTCCCCCCCCGGGGGTCAATGCCAGACAACATGTTGCATGTCCGGGCAGTCCCTGGGGTCTTTGCTCCTTTTCTGAAATCCTGATTTGCAGGGTTTTATTGTCCCAATCAATTGTCACGTTCCTGCCATTTCCCGGGGTCCCCGGGCTACAGCCGCCATTATAACGCGCCTTGCCGCCTTTGTGTGAACACTTCCCTTACCTCATCCCTTTGATTTTTTTCTGTCGCGCCTTAGCCAGAAATCCTCCACACCATGGGGGTTTAATCAGCTCCCTGGTTTACAGTCCTTCCACCTATCTTAGCCCCCTCTTTTTCACCCCTTTCCTATATATACCGCTTTTCCCCTTTCTCTATCCCTGCTATACTGCGTCCCTTTATATTAGCCGTCATATTGTTGTTTCTCGTGCTATTGATCTCTGCTTGTTTCGGTTTTCTCCCTTTTGCCTCACATTTGTACCCCGGCTGCCCGCCCCGTTATGACGGGACCGCCGCACTGGTTCTGTTTTCTTTTTTTTGTTTGTCTTTTCCGGCACGCGCTCGTGTAGCCTCAGTCTTCGGTTGGGGGGCCGGGCCTGTAAGGGAGTCGGTTTCCCCAAAAGGCGGGGACAGAGCGGGGACATGGGGGCCCCCTTGTCCGTGTCTTGTGTGGTCCCTGCCCATCCCAAACATATAGCGGCCCCCTTTTTCCCAAAAAAATTCCCCGGCGGTTCGGGATGAACCCGATCAAACATTTTTTCTGACCGCTTGGCCGTTTAAAAACTACCCATTTCAGGGCATGGCAGGTCTTATTCCCAGAATCGTTTTCGTTTGGGACCCATGTCACCCCCACCCCTGATCCATCTCCATCTGTACCCCACTTGCTCCTGGGCCCCAGGACAATACTTGCACAAAAACCCAACATGCGGTTACCTACTGTTTTCGAGGGTAACCCGAAAATTTCGGACCTTCGGGGAACTTGCCCCTTTTTTTTTCATTTTTTCCCCCCTTTTTTTTTCTCTAAGCGAAAAATCCCCATGGCTGTCACCCTCCAGGGACCACCGCGGTGTGGGCATTGGAAACCCCCCCGGGGCCCAAATGGCAATCGGGGGACAATTTTTTTTTACGTGGGACAATTTATGATGACCCCCAAACGGGGCGGCTTTAGTGAAACCCATCTCCGTCCATCCAGCAGGGTCGCCGCTCGGTTTTTGAGGATTACGCTCCGATTCCGCCAATGGAGTTCAGTAATTGGGGGGGCCTCCAAACCCCCCAAAAACCCCTCTTTAGACAAGGGCGTCCGAGGCAGTGAAGGAGCTATGGTCAGCCACCTATTCCAGAGATTTTGGGGGATTTAAATTGATTTGGGCTACTCTATTGACCAAGGGTGAGAGAGAGACCGGGGAAAGGTTTGGGGGCCCCCACGGGGCAGTTCAGGGCTGACTCTCCTGTCCCCTTTCTCTGCTGTTTTCCTACTTCTCCTCCACTCCCTTTCGCCTCTCCCCTTTGGGTCAAAGAGGAACCATGTATTGGGCCCACCGGCACTACAAAGGAAACATCGGGTGGAAAACGCTTGTCTTCAACTGTGGAGATCCGGTCATGCCCCTGAGGAGCTGCCCCACCAGGCCCAATCTCCGTGGGAAAGCAAAAACGCCTAAAGGGAACGTCGGAAGGAAACTCGGGCGTACAGGTACCCCCATAACTTGGATAACAATTTTTCCCTTGCCTTAACTCTAATCTTCGGGTTAAGATTTTGTTTGCCATGCCTGATCGTTTTGGGGGGGCTCCCGCAATTTTAAATTACATGGCGTGGCTAAACCTTAGTTTAGAGCAAAATCCCTATGCTCTCCCTTTTTGGTTTCAGGCCAGATTCTACCCCCCAAGGGAGGGAAAGGATAATACCAAAATAACCCTGAATGTTGGATTTTTTTTTTGAATACTGCCCCTTTTTTTGTCAGGGGGGCTTACCAGGGACATTTTTCTAGGTTACCCTGGACGCCCCAAAAACCCGGTGTTTGACTGGGGGACGCTGTTTTGTAAAATGGGGAATCATGTGGTGATCTTTTGAAAACGTACATTTTTGGTATGCTCCTAAACGATAACCATCCCATTCCCGATTTTTCTCTGATTTTAAAGACGTCTTTGATGAACCGTTGCGACACCCCGCCGCCCCAATCGGGCCCTTTTGACGTCTAAAGATCTCGTTCCCGGGGCAATTTCCTAGGCGTATCTTTAACTTATCCACCCCGGGAAAGAGAAAAACTTCTCAATAATTAAAAGCCTGAAAAGGGGCATATACGACCCTATCCGCCGGGAGGACTGGGGTTTTCTTTGTCAGAAAAAAATGGAGGCCCCGTCCTTGTTTGACTATAGGGGGAAATCTATAAGTAAAAATTAAAGACCCCATCCACTTCCCCTGATCCCGGGTCTTTTTAATCAGTTGTGGGCCCCAATGGTTTTTCCAAAATCGCCTTCGGGGGGGGACAACTTGATTCGAACAAGAAGGGACAATGGGAAACGGCCTTAATACCCCCGAGGGGATTTCAATACTTAGTCATGCCCTTTTGGCTTTGTAAAGCACCTGCCCTTCCAACGATTTTTTTAATGACATTTTTAGGACCTTTAGTCGTTTTTTTAATTTTTGTACTAAGACATCCTCATATTTTTCCCCGAATTACTACCCCAGATCATGTCAGGAGGGCCTCTCCAGGGTTTGGTCAAAACAAAAAATCGCCAAATTGTCAAAGTTTGTTCGGAGTCCAGGAGATAGGGTTTCCGGGGGAATATTGATCCCCTCTATAATATGGATTTACAAAAGGGTTTCTGCCCTCACGATGGGTACGGCCTACCCCCTTAAAAAGATCCAACTTTTTTAGGTTTTTTCTAACTATTTTCGCAAATTTTTTAAGAATTTTTTCCTGATTTTAAACCCCTTACTGACCTTACAAAAAGGGAGGGCCCCACCTCCTGGCACCAAAGCCGAGCAACATTTGTTACACTGAAAAAAATTTTTTTTTGTCTGCACCTTCTGGTCCACCCTGCCCAGAAAAACCCTTTTTTGTGGGGGTAATGGGGTCAGAAACGGGTGTAGGGGGCCCTCCTGTCCCCAGGGGACTGAACCTTATACCAACCCAACCCCTCGCCTTTTTCTCCCAAAATTTTCAAACCCCTGAGATTAACTATGATATTGGGAACAGGGAATTTTCTCGCCATTAAATGGGCTTTCGAAGAGTGGAGCAAACCCTTTTGAGGGGGCTAACAAAGTAGAAAATGTTTTTTACTCATAAAATCGTTATTTTTCTTGACAAGCAAAAACCATTGAACCCTCGCAACGCAGGGCCTTGTTCTTTACTAGGGTTTAACTTTGTAGTAACCTACCTCCAGGGGCAAGAATGTTAAGGCCGACGCCTGTCTGAAGTTTTTATGAGTGACTTCTCAGAGGGAACCGGGAATATCCTTGCTCCGGAGTATCCTGGCTACCCTTACCCAATTGTCTCTGCTATTGCGAACTCCAAGGGCCGGGCCCACCCCACTACCCCCCCGGTAAACTTTTTGTTCCATGTCACCTTCGTTTGAAAAACTGGAGGGGGGTTTTTTTCCCCATTTTGTCTGGGGACCGGCATCGCGGGGACCGGATACCTTTTGTCCCGTACCTATTGTGGCCTTCAGGCAGCGGAGTGAAAGAATTTGTTACTCTTGTTGAACCTGTGCCAGGGGCAAAGGGACCCCGACGCTCCCCGAGGGAAATTATTCACCCCCCCCTTGCCCAAAAGCCCCGGGTTACATCTCAAGGATTTTCACACCGACTTCCCCCCCCAAGGGGGATTTGTGATTTGGGGGGGTAGACCTTCTCAAAATGTTCACCATTGCTTTTAGAAATTGCCTCAAACCAAACCCTCGCTGATTTATTTGTCCGTCATATACTTAAATCCAGGGAAACCCCCCAACATTGTATCTGACAGAGGGGAAAAGTTTTTGTCGGGGTTCTGGGGGAGCATTCTGTGGTAAATTGGGGGAAACCTCTTTTCCCTTTCCCAAACCCCTTCATCCCAGACTAACGGGCAAACTGAGAGACTTAACCATCGCTAGAACAATTACCCCAGAATTTTTACGTTTGGAAAAGCCAAAGGGGGTGGGAAAGAATTTTTGCCCATGGCAGAATTTTCCCTTAACAATCATGAAATTCCTCCCAACTCTCCCCCTTTTAAAAAAAAAAGTAATTTTCGGTTTCAACCCCCTTTTTCCCCCGCTACCAGGTTGCGAACTAAACTCCCTATTCAAATCCCCGTTAAGGGCGTGCCAATCCTGGCTAGGAGCAGAGACTCAGAAAAAGCCCCAACTCAGCAAATCAATTACCTAATTAAAAAAACCCGACCTGACCCAATATGTAATTTTGGGGACAAGGTGTGGGTCTCGACTAAAAAACTCCGTCTTTTGGGGGCCATCACTAAGTTCGCCCCCCGTTTTCGGTCCGTTCAAACACTGAAAATTTTTAACCCGGGATCTTTTTAGACTCCGCCTTCCAAGTTTAAATCCGTATCCAACCGGGATTCCCCAAATCCCTCCTAAAAAATACATTCCCGCTGTTCGGTTTTGCCCCCCCCCTCATCCTTGGGCATACAAGGGGAAAAAGAAAAAATGAAATAGAGCGTAATCGACTCTCGCAGGGTTGAATGCCCTCCAATACCTGGTGCACGGAAGGGGACGTCCGGGGAAAAACGGTATGGGGGGCGTCCCAGGGGTTTCATGCCCCCAAATGGGACAAAAATTTCACCGAGCCCCCCCATTCAAGCCGGGGGACAAGGAGGGGCCGGGGCCCCCTCATAGAAGGGGGGGGGGGGGGAAATGTAGTCCCTCCATTTGGCCCTGGCCCGGCTACACCCGGCGATTATAACTGCGCCTTGCCGCCTTTGTGTGAACACTTCCCTGTAGCCTCGACCTTTTTGATTTTTGGCGACGCCTAGCCAGAAATCCTCCAAAACCCAAAGGGGGTTAAATTGCTCCCTGGATTGACGGGTCCTCCACCTACCTAGCTCCTCTACTTCCCCCCTTTCCTAATATACCCCTTTTTTGCTTTCCCTTCTCAAATTCCTGCATACGGCGTCCCTTTAATATTTTCCCCTGCATATTGGTTTTTTTCCGTGCTATTGATCTCTTTTGTTTCTGGTTTCCCCTTTGCCTCACATTCGTACCGGGCCCCGCCCCCCGTTAAAATTGACTTGCTTCCATACTGGGTTCTGTTTTTTGTTTGTTTTTGTCTTTGTCTGTGCACGCTCCAGGTAGCCTTCAGTCTTCGGTTGGGCCGGCCCCTTTTTAAGGATGGGGGTTCCCCCAAAAGGGGCAGTGACAGAGGCTGGATCATGTCAGGGCCCATTTGTCCGGCTTGTTCGCCCCTGACCTCCCAAACACTAAAGTCTGATACCTACAAGAATAAAATCCCAAACAGGAATTCACTGCTAAATAATTTCTTTTTTATATAGAAAGAAAAAAACCGGGGGCCCGCACATACTCAAACTATACGCTGTTTATTGCTTCTCAGAATTTTTTTTTTTACAAAAATAAACATGAGGGGCGACATTTCCCATTAGGGGTGCACTACTTTTTCTTTGGTGTATTTTGCCCCAAAAAACTGTTGACGTCCTATTTTCTATATAAATGAGCTGAAAGTAAAACAAAAACTAGGCGCATTATATGCCAGGCACTGGAATGCGCCTAAAGTAGGTGCATCAAATATGCTGGCAATGATACGCTATCCACCTACATTATGCTATGCACCTAGATTAGGTGCATCAATTATACTATGCAAGGTAGACCAGATGCCAGATTTTCGACAGGTTCATTCATTCAGGCACACTATACATTTAATATGCCTTAAAACTGGCATGGAGGCGCCTATTTTCTGACATGTCACCCGAGGTTCATAGTATACTTTTTGATCAAACAGTATAAGCCCACTTGCCGATTCACAACGATCTCCTCAACCCCTTAAGCCAAACAGTCTGACACAGGCAGCAGTCAGGGCAGCACACAGTCTGCCATAATTGCTGGCTTCTAACACAAACAGCCCTGGGGCAACTCTAGGTCTCCAGGGCTGACTGTGCAGACATTTCCCTGGCTCTGTCGGGTCACCGGGAGTCCCGATCACCCGAAAGAGCAGGGGAAAACCCTTTTGATTATGCTGGCGGTCACTGACTGTAGCAATCAAAGGGTTAAGCACTGGGGAGCGGAGGTTTCCCCCACTCCCTGGCACTTGCAGAGACTGCGCTGGGACCAGGGCTGTGTTGTACAGCCCCGATCTCAGTGCTGCTGTGGCGCCGGAAGCCACAAACCCTGATGTCCTGCAGCGACGCCAAAAGATGTCACTGCAACAAATGACCTAAATGCCCGACATCAAAAAGATGTTGCTGCAGAACAAACAACCTGCAACCCCGCTACCAAAGTCGAGCGGTGGTTAAGGGGTTAAAGTGGGTCCCTACCTTATGGGAATAGCACTGAAAGGCGGCATCTGCAGCAAGACCACACCAACGAGGGCATAGCCCATTGGTCCAACAGCACCACTACTGCCAGACCCACCCTCCTTGTGGTTTACTTGCCATGAGATAAAAACAAACAATCACAAGCAAGGCCCTCTCCCCGCTGGTGGTTCAATGCTGCAAAAACAACATTTGCATTTCCTAAACACCATTTTTCTGACTTGAGGTCCCTTTTTCCCAAATTTTCCCGATTTTTGGGAGTTTGGTGTCCCATCTTAAAAAGGGCTGGGTCCTCTACAAGGAAAAAAAATTTTTCCGACAGGGGAATTTCCAAACTGCTAGTAAATTTTTATCTTATCTAAAAATCTCTGTTTTTTATTCAAATTTTTTAAAATTATTCTTTTATCTTTATAACGCTGAGATATCAATTGCTTTCCCTCTACAGCTGGGCTATAAAAAAGACAACCATTACACTTTGCTTCCCCATTTTATTTTTTTTGGGAAATTTTGGGAAAGGTTAAAACAAAAAACATCCCCTAACGGGCATGGAACCTGGCCCCTCAATTTATTTAGAAAAACCTTTAGGCCCACATCGAATGACATGGGGAATTTTTATAAAAAGCCCCTTCCCCTGATAAAAGGGGTGGGAAAAAGGGAAACCTGTGAAACCCCCCGCTCCTTCCCTGCACCGGACTCATTTTCTTTCCCCCTTACGGGAGGGGCCTTCAAAATTTCCATCTCCGGTTTTTGAAATGGGTGTACTTTTTTTTATTTGCATTTTAGATTTTTTGGTTTTTCCCTTTTGGGACCGGATTAAAGGGCCCAACCCCCCTGGAAAAGGAGCAAAAAACCCCTTTCAAACGTAATTTTATAAAACCCCCCAAAAACAGAAAAACGGCTGTTTTTTTAGGATTCCCCTGGAAAACTCAAATGGGGGCTTGCCAATTAAAATAAAAAAAATTTATCTCCAGCCTAACGAAAGCTTGTTTTTTCATATAACTTAAAACATTACCAAAGAAACACCCAAACCCGCCCCTCCCGTGGCAGAAAAAGTTCCCCTCGCCCCCTCTGCCCTGGAAATATATTATTTTATTAGTTTTTGGGGTAAAAAATTTTTTCTTTTCATCTTTTTTTGATCTTTTACTATTTGTGTACTTTTTCACTGATCCCCCCAAATTTCAGCCTTTTAAACAAAGGGGGAAAATTTTTTAAAACTCCCGAATTGTTAAAAACGATGGCAAACCCTTTACAGGAAAACAAACCAAAGAAAAGGGGGGTGGGGAATCTGGGACATGATGAACCCGGGCGGCACCAAAAAACTCCCCCCGTATAGAAACAAAAGAAGGTCAGTGTTGGGATTTTTTTTCATGATGGACAAACCCAAAGGAAAACCAATGTGCCGAAACCCAAAAAAAGGGTTTGGGAAATTGGGGTTTGATTACATAATGGGAACCCCCATTTGGGAACCCCCAAAGGACTGAATAAGGGAGCAGAAACCAAAAAAAAAGGGGTCTGGGTTTTTTCATGATAACACCCCGTTGGGGACCCAAAAGACCAAAAATATAGTTTAAAAAAAAAAAAAAGGGGGGTGATGGTTTTGGGTCAATTTTGACACCATTTTTAACCAAAGGACCACATAAAGTAAAAATAAAAAAAAAAAAAGGGATGGATTTTGATATATGAAAGGGCACCAATGGCATCTTTTTGTACTGAAATATTTGCCCGGGAAAACCCCAAAAAAAGGGTTTTTGGGGGTTGGGATTTTTTTTTTTTTTTTAAAAAAGGTTTTTTTTATAGAATTTTCCAAATTTTTTAAAATAACCAAAAATCCCGTTTCACACATTAAAAAACCGAGGGATTGGGGGCAAGAAACCCGGTTTCCCCAAAACATACAGTTCCCCCATGTAAAATCATCAAAAAAAAGAAAAAGTTTTTCATACTGTTCCACAAAATTACTTTAAAAAAAAACCACATAGGGGTCATATTTTTTAGTGTTTGGTCTAGGAAAAATACGCTGCAAGGGCCAAAAAAGGTTTAAAAAAACAATAAGAAAATAAGGGGCCAAAGGGCTTGCTGGGGGAAACCCCTTTTCCCGGGGTATCGCCATCAAGGGATTGCCTTTGTGTAAAACATCCCACCAACCAATCACTCCTTTCCCTTCACACCCTTTTTGCCCCGCCCATTTTTTCCGTGGGCAAAAGGCAAACCCCCCACCCGTCTGACTGGACCCCCCGTTTGCTCCAAACCGTATGAAGGGGTTTTGGGGGGCCTTGGGGGGCATAAATTTTAAACTGTATCGGGGGGTTCGGCATTAACATCTGGGTTCCCCCTTTCCCGTGAGGGACCCTTTGGCCGGGTTTTCCCAAATTTTAAAAAATGGTTTTCCTAGCATAGAAAAGCAATAACAGGTAGAGGGTTCCCGGGCTGCCTTACTTGAAAAATTTAAATCCCTTTCCCCTTTCCGAGTAGAAATATTCTCAAAGGGGAGCACACATTGGGGGAAAACCCAAATTTTTGTATTTTAAAAAACCCGTGTAAACCCCCCCAAAACTCCCCGGGAAAAAACCCGGGGAAACCCCAAAAAACCCAAAATGGATCCCAAAGTTTCCCTTTCAGCCCCACATCAGGAACAAAATGGGGGAGGGTAGGGAATGCATCTGATGGTTTAATTTGGAAATGGGGTAAGGTAGACCCTTTTTGGGGCCACCCCTTTAATTTTGGATTTTGAGCAAACTCTAGCGCTTAAAAACCCCCACAGCCGGGCCCGGGAAAATCTTTTGTTCAAAAGGGCCTCAGTTTGGGAAAACGGGATGTCCCTATTCCACAAATTTTAAGGGAAATCGCAAGTGGGGAACCCGACAGCCCCCTAATAGCTCATAAATAGACAAACTGTTTTTTTTTTTTTTTTTTTTTTAAATGTGTTTTTTAATTTTAAAATTTTCAAACAAAAAAACAATTATTAAAAATATCAAAACCCTCATGTATAGAGTCAAATAAACAAACCAAAAAAACAAACCCGACAAAAGGAAAAAATTTGGGAAATAGAAAGACAAAAGCAAAGTGTCCCCTGGGTTTGCTAATTTTGGGTTTTGCATTTTTGTGGGGAGACAGGAATAAACCCTTTTTGGGTCTAAAGGGGAAAAAGTTAAAATCACCCGCCTCTGATCCACCTCGAATCGTAAGCTAGTTGGGAAAAACGGGGACCTAAAAGAAAAACCTGACATTTAACA